>JAUPMG010258286.1:0-20908 GCA_031762675.1 Pachysandra terminalis | reverse complement strand
TCCTTCTTCCTTTCATCTTTCTCCTTCCTCTGTACAGACAAAAAAAAAACGAAAACAGTAAAAACAAAACCAGAAAAAAGACTTTGAAGCCTTATGTCATGTTTGGCTGCGAATTTACTTTTTTTTTTTCCTTCTAACTCTTATTTTCCCATCCAACTTGAAGCCGAACACTGTTGCTATCATCTCTCAAGCTGATTGTCATTAAGGAGCTCAAAGTAGAGGCAGCAAAAGAGCTGCTACAACAGCTACAAGTATGTAATTTTTTATTTCATCTTTTTTATCATGATAAGAATTGAAAGCATGTTATAGAATTAATCCTTGATAAATCTGATTAACCTATATTTAATGCAAACTCTATTTCAATTGATCTTGATGAATTTTTATGCATATAATGCTGCGGATGTGATGTGATGTTACGGATGTACATTTTTCTCAATTTTTTGGGTATTTGATGAATTTAGATAACCTAATTTAGCCATTCATTTTTTATATTTTATTCATTTTTCTTTATTAATTTAGAAAAATTAGGTTAATTTTTCATTCTAGTGTTCTTAGATTTTTTTTAGAGATTTAGATTTTTATATATGATTTTAGGATATTTTCTTTATTTTCTTTTACTATTTTAGGCATTTCTAAATTTTTAGCTAGTTTATTTTTAATTTTTTTTTTATATTTAAATTGGCCCAAACAATCTTTGAACCGGGAGTAGATGTGTGCCTAATACCTTCCCATTTCTCAAATAAACCCCCTTGCCTTAATTTTTGGTTAGATCACCAAAATCCCACATTTTGGTCTATTTTGTAAATAATTGATAAAACCCGGGTGACCATCAACACCCTGAATCAATGGATAGTGGCGACTTCAAAACCCGATCAATCTCGGGTCCACCCGACCCGGGGGCGATCACAAAGGTAATACAGGTGTTCGAGGTCAAAAAAAAAAGAAAGGACTGAAATTGGATCTCGGCGAGTTGCTCGGCGAACTGAGAAACGGTCGGCGGGGTTCTCAATGAACCGAGTCGGTTCGGCAAGGTCGTTGGTGCGCCGAAAGGGGTTTGGTGACCTTTCTAGTGAGCTGAAAACACTCTGTCATTTAGTGGGCTAGCTCGGCGAACCGAGGTGGTCGCCGAGGGTGTTTTGGCGAACTAAGGGAGGTTGCCGAAGCTCAAACGTAGATATACTACTATGCTCGGTAGCCTCTTCAGTGAGCCGAGGTAGTCGCCGAAGCTCGGGATCAGGAAAATCCGGTGTGTTTTTGGGTGAGATTTTACCCAGAGCGTACTAATCACCTATGGGAGTTTTAAATGTGGTTTTCTAAGCCAAGGGATTAGCCTAAAAGACACTTACTGATTTCTTCACAAAACCAAAGCCTAGAACTCTAGATTCCAGTGAATTGGTTCGTATGGGTCGTCTAAAAGGGATGTTTCTCAATAACGTGGGAATGATCAGTAAATCACCACATCTAACAACCAAATTCATGGGGAAAGGGAGAACACAATCACATGAGGTCTTCCCTCATTCTAACAACATTGTAAATATAAATAAACACACAAGAATTGAAGAGATACTCAACTTGGGGTGTGCCGGGTCGCAGCCGGAGTTGGTCCACCATGCCGGGTCGCATCCGAGGTCGATTCGCTTGTATCCAGAAGTTGGGGTTTTCCTCGATCTTCTTCTTCATCCTCTCCAAGAGCTCCTGAGGGAAAGAGATGAGAGAAAGAAAGTTTTAGAACCTAAGTGTTCTATATATATAGGTTAAGAGCAAACTTGCAAATTAAGTTAGCTAGAAGGGCAAAATTGGGTTTTTAGCACTATAATTATCAATTAACCTCCTAATTAACTTCTGATTGAGTGGTTATGTTGAGGGTTAGCAGATGGGTATACCAAGTCGTTAAAACTAATTATTATCTTGCCAACTGATTTTATTTCCTATTTATCAGCTAAGTTCAATTATCTGACCCTTATACTTCCTAAGTCTATCTGGTTAACCTGATCAGTTTTAGTTGACTTAAGTGTTCCTAAAATATTTTTATAAGATTTGGATCTTATGTGTTTTAATCCTAGTTTATTAATGAGATTGAATTACTAATTTATAGAGTTACTATTTTACCCTTAAGTTTTCAAGTTATAGTTTTAGGATTTATTCAGGTTGTTACACATAACCTGAATGTAGACCCTGATAAGCAAGTTGCTAGGCTTTTTCGGCCTGATGTTGAGCTGAAGATAAAGGACAAGGTGTTGAAGTTGTTAGTTGCCGGTTTCATAAATCCCATGCAACATCTGACATGGCTGGCTAATATCGTTCCTTTCAAGAAGAATAATGGTCAGATATGCTGCTACGTAGACTTCAGGGACTTGACGAAGGCGTGCCCAAAGGATGATTTCCCGCTCCCGAATATGGATATACTAATCGATTTAACTGCAGGGAACGAGATGTTCTCGTTCATGGACTGGTATAGTGGCTACAACCAGATAAAGAAGGCAGCCAAGGATGTGAAGAAGACAACATTCCACACACCCATAGGCAACTTCCACTTCACAGTCATGCCCTTCGGTCTCAAGAACCCAGGCGCTACATATCAACGGGCTATGACTGCGATATTTCATGACATGATGCATAAGGAAGTCGAGGACTATGTCAATGATTTGGTCTTGAAGTCAAAGGAGCGGGATCATCATACCGACATCCTCAGGATGGTATTTGAAAGATGTAGATACCAATTGAAGATGAACCCTATGAAATATGCCTTTGGAGTTTCGTCTGACAAGTTTTTTGGATTTCTGGTACACAGCCGCGGGATCGATATTGAACGTCCGAGAGCAGAGGCGATACAGGGTATGGTCCTCCTAAGAACCAGAAGGAACTGAAAAGTTTCTTAGGCAAAGTGTCATACTTAAGGTGATTCATCCCGGGCTTAGCAAGTAAAATCCACTCGATGACTCCGTTGCTGAAGAAGAAGGCAAAATATGTATGGACACCGGAGTGTGAGGACGCCTTCGTAAAGTTGAACCAGGACATAACCACTTCCATTACTATGTCGTCACCATTAGAGGAAAAGACGATGAGGTTATACCTCGCAACATCAGAGCATGCAGTTGGTGGATTGCTAGCTCAAGAGAATGATATGGGAGCAGAGAGGCTGGTTTATTATACCAACTGAACCCTGAGAGGGCCTGAGGTGAGATACACCAAGGCTGAGAAGAGCTGCTTAGCATTGGTACACGTAGTGCAGAAGTTCCGACATTATTTATTGGCTCATAAGGTTGAACTGATGACCAAATCAAACCCTATCAGGTTCCTACTATCTGCACTTGTTTTGTCGGGGAGAATTGCTAAGTGGTTGCTGCTACTATCAGAGTATGACTCGACTTGTACGACTACTACCAAGATAAGGAGCCAAGCTGTTGTAGACTTGATGGTTGCCTTTGCAGCTAATCCCTCTATTTCATATGACGATCCTGAGGATGTCTTTGAAGTAGCATCTATTGCTGATTCAGGGTCCTGGACCCTTCAATTTGATGGTTTCATAATAAGAGGAGAAGGTGGATTAGGAGTAGTGATACTCTCACCAGATGGTGAAGCTACATCTGCTACCTACAAGCTACAGTTCCCTTGTTCCAACAACTTGGCAGAATATGAAGCCTTAGTCATGGGATTATTGCTGGCTAAGCAAATGGGAGTAAGGAACCTGCTAGTGAAGGGGGATTCTAACCTTCTGATAAAGCATATGCGAGGGGAGTTCACAGTCAAAGATCCGATAATGGCACAATATCGGACTGTAGCATAGAGGTTGCTATAGAATTTCAACTCAGTTGCCTTCGAACATTCTCCGTGTACCACCAACAGGCTCTCAGATGCGCTAGCCACACTGGGTGCCCGATTTAAGTTCGATGAAGCTTCTTGATAGGTGAAAGTTATTAAGAAGACGGAATCTGTTACCATCACCGAGAAGGTCCATGATGATGAAGGAGATGATTGGAGGACTCATGTCTTCAAGGATTTACAAAATCCACATACATCGACTACCCCTATCAAGGAATTGAAGAACTATGTAAACTTGAGAGGAGAGATGTATCATATGGCAGCAACGGGTGTGCTACGTCGATGCCTTGGTCCGTAGGAGGCCGCACAACAATTACACACCATCATAACTAGCAATGCTCCCAGAAGGATGTTGAAGCCTTATACCGAAGGTTACAGAGAGCTGGTTACTACTGGCCCATGATGATGAATGAGGCCAATGAGCTACAGCAAAGTTGCCCAAGATGTAATGGTGAATACAACCGTGATGGTTGTATGTTTTTCACAAAGGCCAACAAAGATTGGAGGCAAGCTTATATTGACTATCTATCATTGGACAAGCTCCTTGACAATGCTGTCGAGGCGGCCAAACTCAAGAGACGTATTATGAGGTTCTTCTTGGCAGGGGATCTCCTGTACAACTAGAGTTGGACGGGAAAGCCACTGAGATGTCTGGCCAAGAAGGAGGCTGAGGATGTAATGCAAGAAATACATTCGGGCGACAGCGGTGCTCACCAAGGTTATCATCGCCTGTTGGACCAACTGTTGCAAACATGTTACTATTGGCCCACAATGCAAAGAGACGTACACGAGTACGTATGGCATTGCTATTTGTGCCATATTTTCGATCAGAAGATCCATGCTTTGCACATTGAGCTACAATATATCTCTGCTCCTTGGACATTTCATTCATGGGGCTTGAATTTGATAGGATCTATCAGTCCCAACTCGGGTGGTCACATGTGGATACTTACGGCTACGGAATACTACACCAAGTGGGTGGAGCCTATGCCTATGAGACGAGCCACATGAGCAGCAATTAGCAATTTCATACGAGATCATATCATCTGCAGGTTCGGAATTCCCCCAAAGGATAATATCCGACGACGGGACTCCGTTTGTCAACAAGGATGTTAGACTGTTGACAGAGCACTACAACATCAAACACATTATGTCAACTCTTTACTACCCAAAAGGGAACGAACAAGCTGAAGCTACCAACAAGACCTTAGTCAGAATTCTGAGTCGCATGGTGCATGATCAAGGAGGAATATGACACAAGAAACTTACTTTGGCGCTATGGGCGTACCACATCTCAAAGAAAACTGCCACTCAGGATTCCCCGTTTGCATTGGTTTATGGAAGTGACGCGGTCTAGCCAGTAGAAGTCAAAGTACCGTCTGCCTACACGCATAGCTTTGGCAGCAGCCCAAGAGGACGATGATATTGAAGAGGTCAGTGGACGAGTTCGAGACCTCGACCTAGTATACGAAAGAAGAAGTAACGCGGAAGAGAAGGCAGCTACATACCGCGCATGTATCTTGAGAGCATATAACAAGATGGTTTGCGGTCGTGTCTTCAAACAAGGAGACAAAGTACTAAGGGCGGCCACCCATGTGCGCGCTGATCTGTCGGTCCCCAAGTTTGCTCCTAAATGGGAACGCCCCTATGTCATAAGGGAAGTTGCTGCAAGCGGTTACTACATGCTGAGCCAGATGGATGGGACACCCATAATGATCCGATCAACGCCAAGTGGACCAAACTTTACTATGGCGATTACTCTAGCCAAGAGTAAACGGTTTCCTTTACTAGATTAGTTTATTTCTTTTCCTTTTATGCTTGAGTTCATAGGGATAGTTCAATCATTGTGCTTAGATCCATAGGGAAAATTCATGAATAAGAGAAAGTTCTTTCATTATCAATATGAGTTTCTAACTACATGCATAATGTCAAATACTAAAAACAAAAGAACACTGACAATATAGATATCTGTGCTGCTACTCAGCAATCTACATCAATCTTACGTCACTGGCACCTCTAGAAGGTCCGTCAATAAAGGACCATGACTGAACTTGCTATTCTTAAGCCAAGAATGTACAGTAGAAAGCCTACCATCACCACCTGTCAATTTGGCTTTAATAGCAGATAACTCTTCTTCTTCTTCTTCTTCTTCTTCTAACAGCTGCACGCGCAATGCCTCGATTTTTTCCTCGTGCGTGGCCATGCAGGACTCAAAGTACTGACAGGTAGTAGAAAAATCCTCAACTCTCGATAGCATGTCAGGTGCCTCAAGGCTTCCTCTAGGTGTCCAAGTGCGTTGTCAACCAATCTTGCTTCATCCCGGCTGCTAAGGGATCCCCTAGCTCCTTCCGCATGTCGTGGAGACATGGTAAGAGCAAAGAGTTGTGTCTCCTGCAGATGTCCCACCAGCGAATATACAACTGAGTAAAAAAAAGATCGAAGTCGAGGACTAGAAAAAGATGTCTCGGTATCAGGATCGCCATAACGATCAATAATCCTCCGTAGAGTAGAACCGTAGGCGAAAGGAATGAAGATCATTTTCACGAACATAAAACGACTGTCTGCTTCAATAGGAGGAAGGAGTGGATCAACATAAGTATCCACTTTTCGGATCCAAAAGTCCATCATCAATAGAATCATGATAATGACCACTCTCACTAGAGGCATCGATTGCATGAGCACCATCCTCATATGAGAGCAGGGATTTTGGGGGTATATCCACGATAGGATCAGGCACTCTTACCTGTCTAGGAGGCGTCGGCACTAAAGGTGCGCAAGGACTACTCCCCTCCTTAGTCGTTTGAACGATCTCTTCCTTAAAGACATTGAGGAAGCAATAGTGTCTCCTCCCTTGCAAAGGGAATATCACTAGCAGCGTCCCCAACACAGAGTTGGAGGACATTGACGTCTGGGGGACTCATTTGCAAAAGATAAAACAATTATTTCACATAAGCAAAAGAAATGCTTTAGAACGAAATATGCATTAAGCAAGAAAAATCAAAGTCTCACCTCTCTCAGCCGAACATGATATAAAGGAAGTACTAGGAGAGATTGATAACACTAATGCCTTCCTACTCGAGCCAAGGCTGCGCTTTGGTAAGTCAACTTCAATACTAATGGGGCAGGAGTCGTGAGTTTGGCCCTCATCAGCATTATCTCCTTCGTCTCCTTTAATCTCATGATTAGAGATTGGTATTTCTTCATCTGGAACAAGATCAGGGAGACTACCCATATGACGTTGACTGTGCTTGGAAGATGAACCAGTGTGACCAGTAGCCTGTGCTTATAAGACATAGTACAAGAAGCTCACACAATTAGCCGAAATAATGAAAGAAAAGGGAATGATATGCATGCGTATATTTATACACAGGAAGAATCCTAAGATATATCAGAGGATGATGATATGTTAAGTCTTACTGATTTACTAGAAGAGGCTGTCTTTGCTCGAATGGTCGAAGTTGATGCATTGGCAGTCTGGGCCGAGACTTTGCGAATCCCATCAAAAGGAGTAGTCTTCCTGGAATCACGACAAGATGGTAACCGCAGTCTAGCGTGCTTAGCAGGGATATAGACTAGTGGGATCCTCACTGCTTTAGTTTTGACAAAGGCATAAGCATGGTGCCAAAATCTATGCCAAAACTTTACCATCTCTGGAGTACACCTAGGACGATGATCCTTTCCTGTTGCTTTGACCTCACGAATCGAGGTATGAAATAACTCACGGAAGTTGTGCCTGGTATACAGAAAGCATGCGTGTGCTGCATCAAGGACTAATGTTGGTGTCAAAGGAGGAGTCTACTTAAGCCCAAACTGGTGAGCGAAACGTTGAGGGTTGTAGGCCACTGGAACATAACCATTATCCCCTTCTACTTTAGTCGGGAGACAACCCAGAAATACTCCTGATGTAGTACGTCAAGTCGAAAGATATGTTGTTCCGATTATTAAGGGGCACAATACTCAACATGAACTTATTCTGATAACCAACGGACTCTATGCCTGGTAATATTTTGGGATAAGGGCGGAATGCAGGACCTTCTGGTGTGACGAGGCTATACGGTTCGCTTTTACAAAGCCAATCATCAATAAGAGGACTTATCTGCCCAATTTGTTGGAGGACGCGGAGCACCATCCTTGTCCGAGTCCTCCATGGGAGCTGGCCTATGATGATTTTTTTGCCTTGCCATAAGGATTAGCGAAATAAAAAAAGAAGAGAAGGATAGAAACCAAAATTTATAAGGTATGTAGAACTCGACTCACGATCCAAGACTTCAAAGAATCGTATTGTTTTATATAAAATACACACACACACACACACACACACACACACACACACACACATATATATATATATATAAATTCCAAGAAATGAGACTAGGTGATGACGCCAAGACAAAAAAACGAAAAAAAAAATCTCTCTTTCAAGATCGGGTTATGACCCCTAAACGCCCAAATGAAATCCCTTAGCAAGAGTATTGGGCAGTGATGATGCCCTATGGAAAAAAAGAAAAAAGAAAAATAGGAAGAGGAATGGGCAATGGCGCCCAAAAAAAAAACCTGGGATTAGAAAACGGTGTAACGCCTAAGTTATAAAGGTTTTAAACTCCAAATATAATTGAATTCGGAAAGGGATCTGACGCCAAGCATTAAAAAAAAGGTTTTAACGCCAAAATACCAAAAAAAAGGCTTTGACGCCAAAGTACAGATGATCCCATATTTTGAAAATTCAAATTGGACCAATGGCTGGACGCCACGTGGTGTAGCTTGCGGCCCACGCAAGCTTAACCCTTTCCAGGGATTGGAAATTCTTTTTTTTTTTTAAGAGGTTAATCGGAGTTTGCGTTGCAAGACCAAAGGGAGGTTCACCAGGGGTGGAAACTTCTCCCTCTCTGGGAGGGGAACTCAGATAAAGGGTGACTCCCTTCAACAACTGAGGAAGGGCCTAACCCACCCTAAGATGGGCTAACTCGTCATCGGATTGACCACCTTTAAAGGATCCGGATAGGCTGATCACTGTCAGATGATCTGGATAGGGGTGACTCCCTTTAAAAGTTGAGATAGGGCCTAACCCACGTCGAGATGGGCTAACTCGTCATCAGGATGACCACCTTCAAAGGATCCGGATAGGTTGATCACCTTCAGATGATCCGGTTACGGGTGACTCCTTTCAAAAGTTGAGATAGGGCCTAACCCATCCAGAGATGGACTAACTCGTCATTAGGCTGACCACCTTCAAAGGGTCCGGATAGGTTGATGACCCTCAGATGTTCTGGATAGGCGTGAGTCCCTTCAAAAGTTGAGATATGGCCTAACCCACCCCGAGATGGGCTAATTCGTTATCTGGGCTAACCACCCCAAAGATGGTCAATTCGTCATCTAGGCTAACCACCCTGGAGATGGTCAATTCGTCATCTGGGCTAACCACCCCGGAGATGGTCAATTCGTCGTCTAGGCTAACCACCTCGGAGATGGTCAACTCGTCATATGGGAAAATCGTGCCGGGAATGGTCATTCCGAGAGAACGTGCTTCCCAAGGTTAGATAGACCGTATTCGATCCTCGGGGAAACCGAGGGGGCCTCCGCTCTACGGTTCCCAAGAATTGCATGATTTGGTCCAAACTAGGGGGCGGGGGGAATTGAGAAACCCTTTTAGGAATGGAGGTCCAGAGAGATGGTCTCATGGACCCAGGCAGATGGCACAAATCCACACATATGATGTTTGGGGGTCGGCCGAGTTACAGAGTGATCATAGCACCTCTCGTGACATGACAAGTGTCCCTTATAGTATCTCGGATGAGCAACATTTGTCACTCAGATGAGAGGATTTGGCCCAAGATTAGGGCTATAAAAGCCTTTACCACTGAGGAGAAAAGGCAACTTCTGGGATAAGTTATCTTAAGGTTGGGAAACCTGGAAGCCTTTTTCTCTTGGAAGCCATTAAAGCTCTCTGCAACTCTGTCTCTCTTAAACATTCCTTAGGCCATTTATCCCGGTTTTCCCTCTCCTTTGATGCTCTTTTCAGGTTCTAAGGGAAACCTTACACCAGAGCGGCCATCCCGTGACTTAGGCTGGTGTGAGACTAGTATCCGAACCATATCAACCCAAGTCGATAAGCTTTCTAGGTGCTGAACACCTGTCCCGTTCTCTTTTGTTAATTAATTTTGTTTTGCTTACCATTTTGGGGATCAATATTTTCGCGATTCTGCTGGGGGAACTTGTTTTGTTTCCCCATTACCTTGTTTTTTGATCTTGTGCTTGAGTGCTTCCAGTTTCCGCTGTCACTGCTGGCCGAGACTGCTTCTCAAAGACACCATGCAACTTTTCCTTGATGAGGGGAGTCAAGGGTAGTCTTCTACCAGTAATCCTGAAGGCCGCCAGCCGGGGATGGAACAAGCACCCCCAGCCGAAGACTCGGTTCGACCCCGCGAGCCTCCTTTCCTGAATCCTTTGCTCCCGAGTGCTTCGTATACGGGCTACCACACCCCGAGGTTTCTGTCTCCTTCCTTGTTGAAACGCTGTGGCTTATCCAACAGCAATTGATGGTCTTGGCGGCCCAACAGAATGTCAACCATCAACCTACCACTGCTCAGGCACCTCGGCAGCCTTCTAAATTTCAAGTTGATACAGCCAGGCCCGCAATGGAGCCCGTTCTAGTTGAATCACCCCCTTCGCGACCAATTCTACCGCCTCTGGCACCCGCACCATCCTCTGTCGCATATACTCCCCCACCATTTCCAGTCAACACTACTCCACCACTATTTCCTATCAACACTACTTCTCCACCATTTCCCTCCAACACAGCTTCTACATCGGACAACCTTCCTCCTTTTGCTACCGTGGTTGATGTTGAGACCCTATTTCGCAAGGGTTTCAGTGAAACCCTAGAATGGTGTTTAGCCGCTCATGGATGTCGAAGGAGACGAAGCTTGGATGATCTTATTGCTTGAGGACTTCTCCATTCTTCTTTCTTCTCCAATTCACGTTTTGCTCCAAAGCTCACGATCCAAAACTGATGTTTTCAAGTATCCAATAATTAGTGTCCCTTGAAAGATGCCCTAGAATCCCATTGCATAGAGCACCAATTCGTTCTTTTCAGTTTGAAAAGAAAAACCTTGCAATTAAAATAGTAACTTCTATTTGATTGTTTAAGAATAGGAAACTTCACGCTTTTTCTCTTGTGTTGCCAATATTACCTACAAAAAGATCGAGTTGGACTTCGATGTCTTCATGAAAATTGTAGCGCTACTCCTTACTTTCCAGTGCCACCGAAATCACCTTATTAGGACGTTTAGATAATGAGTTATGGCCAAAATACTAAGATCTGTTCAGTAAAATTCTGTAAAGAAACTTTCCTAAACTCAAATAGGACACTTCCTTTCTTGTGGAGCAAGTCTTCATGAAAATTGAACACCAATCAAGCTAGGGACATGTGGAAGCCTTGACCCTCTCCTATACTATTTTTACAATGACTTTTTCCTTTGCAAAAGTCGAACTAAACTGTGGGAGTGTTTGTTCTTCTCCTGGGCTTCATTGCACGATCTTCCCTTTTTTCTCCTTTTCGACTCCAATGTGCTCTATTTGCTCCAATACGATGCTTCTTTTGAATTCATGACGTATTGGGCTAAACTGGGTTTGGTTGGCGGGATCAGTTGTCGGCTTGGTCGGCTTTTTATGATTTTCTTCTTTTTGAGCTTGATCCGACCCGATCTGCCATGACCCAATTCTAAGGTGTACGCCTTCTAGGTCACCTCAAGAATCTGGAGACGTAACTCTCACCACCTCACCAGGAGGTGGCAAACAAGTACGCAATAAGAGCTATAGTATACGTAAATTAAGTTTTATTTGATTACTCAGCCCATTACAATACATAAGTGCGTGCGGGAGCCTCCTATCCCAATCCATCCTTACATTTAACATAGTGCTCAACATACCTAAAAAACATAATCCCAAGAAGGTGAGCTATAAAGCCCACGAGTAGATCCACAATACTTGGGCATATACCCAGAAACACAATCTAGTATATATGAGCAGCTGAAATATCAAGGGAATAAGATATGAAGAGAGAAGAATTAATACTTGCCAATGTTGAACAGTCTGAATATATTTGAAAATGCTTTACTAGTAGGACATTGAAGAATAAACTAAATTTAACAATATACAATTAACTACAATTCACCCGGCAGTACATCACAACAGTCAACCACAACTAACACTAAATGCAGTTCTCTCATCCAACCTCACATGTCCAAGTGTTATATCTACCAGTCCTCTCAGACCTACGCAGCTACACAATGCAGGATGCTCCATGATCATTCGCAGGGAAGTCTAGTTCCCTATCTACAATCTCAATCATTCACAATCATAATGATATGCATATTAATGTTTCTGCCATGATATCATGATATGCACGCGCGATCCGTACTGCAACACCATGCAACTCACTCTTGGAGTCATGACTCCTTTCGGGCTAAGGATGCCTCACCGATTCTGTGTGTACAACACAGTTTTAGGGATTTACAACCCATGGGAAAGTCATGCCCCATCTTTATTGTTATCGGGAACCCTGCTTCCATGCATGGGGGTTCAAGGGCGTCATGGAAACACATCATGAAATTACCACCGTGACACAGATCCCAGTTCATGTCACCAAAAATTAAAAACAAAAGGTGATCTCACGTCTGGGCCTATTGGACAACTCTGGTCCTCACCCCGGTCATGCTCATCTGGCGTATCCATTCACATAATCAAATCATTTTACTCCTTTCAAGTAATACCCAATGGTCATCCCGACCGTGGGTCTAATATCCAAGGTCTCCATATTAAAGTTCATCTAAATTTAAATAATGCAGAAAGGAGAAAACAATCCATTTCAAAAGCATCCGCAAACAATCATCTCATCATATCAATGGATTTGCATATCCATACCAACTTGTCACGAGGGAAAGACACGAACTCCTTGACTGTACCACACTCCAATACATACATCATATGCAATGATATTAGCATGCATTCACAAAACTCATAGGCCATAGAGTAATTCAAAGTTCAATAACTCAATAGAATGATCCAACAATTCATATGTACAAACTTAGTGTTCATAGTCACTCGGTTCTTCATTTCCATTCATGATTTGACCAGTGATCTGGGTCTGTGGGGTGGTACACCCCTTACCCTCAATTACACATTAGCAGTCACAAAGAATCCCCCTTCGGTGGATTCATCGGTGGACCGGAGGATCCATCGACAATGAGGTAAATAATAAATTAGGTCTCTGTCGGCTGATTCGTCGGAGGACCGACAATCACCTGACGAGCTTCGTCGGCGCACCGACAATCCATCAACGGGTCCAATTCATTCCAGGTAAGTCTCCATTTGTTGGCTCCTTCGGCATTTGGGACAAGCACCAACGGATGGCATCGGCGGGTGTGTCGGTGGACCGACCACCTATCGACGAAGCAAAGTGTTTACAATTAAAGTCTTGGTCGGCTAAGTCTTCGGTGATTGAAGATGCACCGACGGCTCTCTTCGACTGGTTCGTTGGTGGACCGCTTACCCACTTATGGGTCAAAGATATCTTTCTAAATAGGGTTTGGTCGGTTGGTTCTTCGGCGGGCCGTGGATTCACCGATGGCTTTGTCGGCGGATGAGTCGGTAGACTGACCACCCACCGACAAGCTCGATTTCATTCGGGTTACTGTCGGTGGATTCTTCGGTGTATCGACATCCACCGATGGACTGTGTTTCACAAATCAAGGCCCTGTCAGCAGGTGCGTCGGTGGATCGACCACCACCGAAGGACGCGATTCTGGGTTTTTCTTGCTTCGTTCAAGTCGCGGAAGTCACGGGATTTGAAGGGGTTTTCTCTAGCCAAAAAGGGAGAGATAAACATGGTTATGGGAAGTTAAATTCAAGCATTCAATTACACTAAATAAGCACATTTCAAACTTAGGGATTTTTGGTATTTAAAACCCTACAAACACATACGTCATATATAGAACATTTTGCAAAACATTTCTCAGGAATCACACTTAACAAACATATCATCACACATATGCTCATGCTATCATAGCATTAAATTTCTGAGTTTATTCACATTCATTTCATCAAATATCATCATGTGTGGAGAATATGCACACACAACCAGAATTGGGTCTTTGTTTAAATACTCAGGTATTGGAGAACTACTCACCTTGCATTGATGATGGTAGCTTCTCCACCAACTCCCATTCTCCTCCATAACTCCAGCTTTAGGGTTAGCCTCCACCCTCTCAAACTCAGCAACAATCAATGCTCAAAATCCTAAGAAGAAGAATAAATACTCCTCTCTTAGGGTTGGGTTGTGTCTCATGGGCTCAGATTTGGGCTGCCCAGCCAAAAGGTTTAATGGGCTAACTCTAAATTGAGTCTAAATAACCATTGGGTGTCCATAAGTTTTATAAAGTCCAAGAACAAATTGGGAGACTAATAGCCCACCAATACAAGGCCACAATCTAGGTGATATACACAGTAGTGTTCCTATTGAGTTAGGGTAAAAATACTAAATTACCCTTACTAAAAGTTCGAAATTTTTCGGGTCATTACGTCCTATCCCCCTTAAAGGAATTTCGTCCCGAAATTCAATAAGGCTGGTCCATACAAGTCAGGGTTGGTCTCAAGTAAGGGAAACTATTATCTTGGTGATCCCTACTTCTATTGGTCAACCTGAAATAGTCTAGGTATCTATTCCCAACAACCGCATCAACAGAAGGTAAAATCATTCAACATGAGAATCTCACAAAAAGTAGAAGTCAATTATTAGATAACATGCACAAAACAACCATGTACATATATCATGCCACCCAAGTCAATTTGGGTTCTAAAACAAAGGATCTTCTTATGAGATCTCCAAAAACCATAATGCAAGCGAAGTCAAAATTAATAATCACTATTACAAAGTCATATAAGGAATAAGAACAATCATTACAAAAGTCAACAAAAAGTAATGACTACTGCTATAAAGGTCAAGTTGGTAAAGATCTCTCTCCCTCTAGTGGTCTGGGAGGTCACTGTGTCCGGGTTCAGTCTCCCTCTGCCCCTCAGAGCCCTCTTGATGCAATCCTGGTGTTAGGACTGGTGGCGGCGGCGACGGCGGCGACGGCTGTACCACATCATCTGTCTGACGACAGGATGAAGCTATACTCTGTAAATACTCTATGATCCTCTCAAACCCTTTCTCCTAGTCCTGGTTTCCTGTAGTAGTGTCCTCATCTCCAGCGCTTCCTCTCTAGTGATGATAGTCGGGACTCCACTATCATGTTCCTCCTCACATAGTGTGCTCCTGAGGTGCCTGAAGTCGCTGCTGCCGGGAAGGTCCCTTGATGTTCTTGTTCTGGTTTGGCCTGACTGGATTGGCCTCTCTCCATCTCCCTGTGCTCTGGGGCATCTTGAGTGCGGATCTTCATCTTGTTCAGTCTATACTGAGCGAGAGAAGGTTCTCTAACCTAGTTCCCGGCGGAAGGAAGCAGTACACCCCACTTTCTGGCAAGTTTTGTCATGAGGCAGGCAAAAGGTAACGGATTATTCTGCCTAGGGATAAAGAAGTATCTGAGGATATGGTTCATGATCAGGCTAGGGAGGCAGGACCGTTGTCCTAAATCCAATCGGTTCATAATCTGAACCATCCTGTAGGTTAGGTTCGTCCTGTTCCCGCTCCTAGGGTACACATTGTTGACGAAGATGCTGTGCAGTACTCTATAGGGTTCCCTTAGCGAAGTAGAGGGTAGGGCATTATCCTTCCTCCACCTCACCAACCCTCCACACAATCTAGTGGTCACTTCATCCCGCTCAGAGTCCGTGAGCTCCAGCAAATGGGTCGCTAACAGATTTCGGTTCAAACTCATAATCTCGGCTATCAGTGGAACAGTCAGCTAGTACTGATGCTGCTCGATCTTGAGAAAGATCACCAAGGCCTGCTAGTCATATGAAACCATAAACGAGTACATCATCTGTGCTATGGCAGGGTATGCTGACCCGCCCCAGGATAGGATGGGGGTCCACCCTGCCCTCTCCAAGATCTCTAGTGCTCCGTATTGTCTCACATGCTCAATCTTGACCTTCCTCTCAATGAAACACTTCCTATTGACGAAGGTGTGAGAGATTACCTTCTCCATTATGGAGGGTTGACGTGGCCGCTGAGTAGGCGGAGCTCTGTGTGCCGGCTCTGGCGTCTCATCCTCCAGGTGTTCTTCTTCTTCCGGTCTTTCTGCGTGGCTTGACGATGCCCTAGCCTTCTTGGAGGCCCTTGGAGTCGTGTCCTTTCTTGTCCGTGCCATGTAGTGTGATGGTGAGACTAGTAAGGGGAAAAACAAAATGGGAATGTGAAATGGGGTTTTCCGTTCAAGGAGACTCAATGTGAGTTTGAACAAGGTGGTGTGTATGCGTTTCAGTCCCCAAAATGGGTGATGATCTTTGGAGAGGAGAAGAGAAGGAGGAGAAAATCTCTCTGCAGCAGTTTTCTTCCAAATCGCTAGGACGAACCAATGCTCTAGGACTAAAGGAAAGAGCAAAAGAAATGGAATGGAGTCTTTGGTCTTCAAAGAGGTGAGTTGAAGGAGGTGTGGTTAGGGTTTTTGAGAGAGAAGAGGAAGGGTTTTGGGGTTTAAGGCGAGCCAAAACGAGATGGGAAAAAAAGAATGGGTTTCGGTGTTTAAAAAACGAGATGGGAAAAAAAGAATTTGTTAAACTTCAGCTCTAATACCACTTTGTCACGACCCGATTCTAGGGTGTACCCCTTTGGGGTCACCTCAAGAATCTGGCGACGTAACTCTCACCCCTCACCACGAGGTGGCAAACAAGTACGCAACAAGAGCTAAAGTAAACATAAATTAAGTTTAATTTGATTACCCAGCCCATTACAATACATATGTGCGTGCGGGAGCCTCCTATCCTAATCATCCTTATATTATATCTAACAGAGTGCGCAGCATAACTTGAAAAATGTAATCCCAAGAGGGTGAGCTATAAAGCCCACGAGTAGATCTACAATATTTGGGCATCTACCCAGAAACACAATCTAGTATATATGAGCAGCGAAAATATCAAGGGAATAAGATATGGAGAGAGAAGAATTAATACTTACTGATGTTGAATAGTCTGAATATAATTGACAATGCTTTACTTGTACACTGAAGAATAAACTAAATTTAACAATATACAATTATCTACAATTCATCTGGCAGTACATCACAACAGTTAACCACAACTAACACTAAATGCAGTTCTCTCATCCAACCTCACATGTCCAAGTGTTATATCTACCAGTCCTCTCAGACCTACGTAGCTGCACAATGCAAGATGCTCCATGATCATTCATAGGGAAGTACAGTTCCCTTTCCGCAATTTTAATCATTCACAATCATAATGATATGCATGTTAATGTTTCTGTCACGATCAAGGACTAGAAAGTCCACGGGAAAATAGAATTTATCCACTTTAATCAACACGTCCTCAATGACTCCACGTGGTACTCTTACAGACCTGTCCGCAAGTTGAAGAGTAACCGTGGTGGGTTGCAATTCCCCCAAACCCAACTTCTCATACACTGAGTATGGCAAAACATTTACACTCGCCCCTAAGTCAAGGAGTGCCTTATCGATGAAATGGTCACTAATAAATGAAATGGTAGGTGAACCAGGGTCCTTGAATTTGGGAGGGGTGTGCTTCAAGATTGAGCTTACTTTCTTGGTTAAGAAGACCTTTTTTGTGAGATGTGTCCAAGATTTTCGCTTTTGGGTATACAGGTCTTTCAAAAATTTGGCATAAGCTGGGATTTGTTGAATTGCATCCAACAAGAGAAGATTGGTCTTCACTTGTTTAAAAGTGTCAATCATTTCCTTGACCTTGGTTTTCTTCCCAAATGGACTTTTGCTTTGAAGTGCTTGTGGAAATGGTGCCCTTGGCAAGTGAGATGCCGCAGGAATGGACCTATTAAGTTTTGTTCTGAGAGGTGTGGAGTTCTCACTGGGACTTTCACTAAGTTCAACTCTCTTTCCTTGGTGCTTCTACAAACTCCTTGTCTTTGTTTTCACTCACTTCTACATTGTTATCTATGGTCTTCCCACTCCTAAGGGTTGTTATGGATTGAACTTGAGCAGAGTTGGGGTCAACACCCTCAACTCCATATCGGCCTCTAGGGTTGGCCACATGTTGGCTCGGAAGCCTCCCTTCATCTCTCCTACCAAGAGTGGTAGCTAGTTGACCAATTTGGGTTTTGAGATGGATTGAGTGTGTGTGTAGCATTTGCTCATGCGATTTATTAGTAGCCTCTTGCTTTTGGATAAAGTCTATCAACTTGGTATCTTGTGTTGAAGGTATGATAAGACCTTATCCTCAAATGTGGAGACCCTAGGTGGTTCTTGGGGTGCAAAATATTGTTGTGGCCTAAAATTGAAAGTATTTTAGAAACTAGTCCTTGGTGCTTGTGAATTTGTCTGCCTTGAACCTTTTGTTCAAGAAAAATTGGGGTGATTCCGCCATCCCGGATTGTAGGTGTTGGAGTAAGGGTTGTTCACGGGATGAGAAAACAATGGAGCCATGTTAAGTTGCTCTTAGACAAGGTCGGGGTACAAAGGAGTAGCGGGTCAATCACCAATGGAATGAGCAACACTCAAACATTTGACACATGCCTCATGAGGTGCACTTGTAGGTGAGGGAGATGGTGACGCTTGACCTATATACATGAGTTTATGAATTGTCTTAGTCAATGCATCTACCTTCGCCTCCAAATGAGAGGTATGGTTTACCTCATAAATGCCACCTCTTTTAGGAGCATTTGGGGGGTGTTTCATACCTATGAGATGTGACATGTTGCAGTGAATTATCACTTAGGTTCTCCAAGAGTTTCCAAGCTTGGTCCTCATTCTTTTTCAATAAAGTTCCCCCACATGATGCATCCACCATCTGCCTATTTAGCTCAGTTAGATCATCATAAAAACATTGAACTAGTTGCCACTTGGGGACACTATGATGTGGACACTTCATGAGAAGGTCCTTTAACCTTTCCCAACTCTCATGAAAAAGTTGTCCCCCTAATTAGGCGAAGCTAGTAATAGCCCGTCTACATTGATTGGTCTTTCTTATGGGGGAAGTACTTTTTAAGCAACTCTTGTTGCATTTGTGGCCATGTTGTGATGGTGTCTGGTTCCAAGGAGCAAAGCCAATACTTGGCCTTATCCTTTAGTGAGAATGGGAAGAGTCGTAGGCGTACGACATTATCCGTGAAGTTGGGCAACTTGAAAGTGGTACAAATCTCTAAAAACTCATTCAAGTGCTTGTATGGGTCCTTTTGGGCCAAACCATAAAAGGAAGGGAGCATTTGGATAGTGCTTGCTTTGAATTCAAAATGGTTGGCAGTGACAATGGATAGTCTAATGCATGATGGTGAAGTGAAAGTGGTTTGGGTATAGTGATCCCCTAGGGTTTTTGGTATTTCCTTTTCTCCGGCCATTGTTGTAGTGAGTGGGTCTATTGTGGGAAGTGCTGGAGTGTGTGTAAAGTTAATGTATCTCAATGTGGGGTGCAGTCAACGATGCCCGTGCATCTACAATTCAAATTACACAATACTCAAACCAAATTAAACTCAACTACAACAATTACAAAGAATGAGTACTTACCTCGTGTAGCGTGCTTCAATCATTCCTTAAGAGCAACTTGAGCCGCTAATGTGAAGAAGTTAAAAGAAAACCTACAATTAAAAGAAATAAAAATTAAGACAAAATAAAAAAAATAAAATAAAACTAAGTTAGGAGCTAATTTGGAAGCCAAATTTTTTAATATAAGCAATCGTACAAACAATCCCTGGCAACGACGCCAAAAATTTGATGTCTCAAAATGAGAACACCTCACAAGTGCACGAGTTCGATTGTAGCTCGACAAGTACAAGAGTATCGTACCCAAGGGATTGAGATGGTTGACTTAATTAAACTACTTAACTTCTAATTAGTTCAAGACAAGTTTGTGATTCTTTAAAACTAATAATTAATTAAATAAAGAAAACTAAATAAAAGTGATTAAAAGTGAGAAGTATTTGGATAGGGAAAGAATAGGGATTCAAATCCAGCACTAACCACCTAACTATGGGCAATCAATTTAACCTAGAGAGTTTGATAAGGCTGTATACCTAATTGGGTTTTGACTACAAGTCCCATCAATCACAAGAATGATAATGGAGATTAATTCCTAGCATAACCCATCTTTGATTGGCACAAATTGTATACACTAAACTAGGGTTGTAAAACAATTTGTCTTCTCTAGGCATGGATTGTCTAAAAATTAATTTCACATTCCAGTAAATACCATTGCATAACCATCACCAACAAAACTACAAGAATTGAAAGTGTTTGAATGTTAAATTCAAGGAAAATATTTCCTAATGAAAGAAATATATTCTAAAAGAAAATAACTAAACCAATAAAACCAACTGTTAAGAACAATTCTCTAGATTATGCAATCCATACAAATAATATCAAAAACTCTAAATTAAATTGAAAAATCCCAAAGTTACTTGGCTAGGGTTTCATTGAAACCCTAGAATGGTGTTTTGCCGCTCATGGATGTCGAAGGAGACGAAGCTTGGGTGATCTTCATGCTTGAGGACTTCTCCATTCTTCTTCCTTCTTCCCCAATTCACATTCTGCTCCAAAGCTCACAATCCAAAACTGTTGTTTTCAAGTATCCAATAGTTAGTCCCTTGAAAGATGCCCTAGAATCCCCTTTTATAGAACTCCAATTTATTCTCTTCAGTTTGGAAAGAAAAATCTTGCAATGAAAATAGCAACTTCTATTTGATTGCTTCAAAATAGGAAAATTCACGCTTTTTTTTCTTGTGTTGCCAATATTACCTTCACAAAGAACGAGTTAGACTTCAATGTCTTCACCCAAATTGTAGCTCTACTCCTTAGCTTTACAGGGCCACCGAAATCACCTTATTTGGATGTCTCGATAACGAGTTATGCCTAAAATACCAAGATCTGTTTAGTGAAATTCTGGAAAGTAACTTTCCTAAACTCAAAATAGGAAACTTCCTTTCTTGTGGAGCAAGTCTTCACGAAAA
>JAUPMG010258271.1:0-20909 GCA_031762675.1 Pachysandra terminalis | reverse complement strand
TTCGCACGTTGGTGTAAGCTTGGAAGATGGTATGCTATCCCAAGGATCCGCACGTTGGTGTAAGCTTGGGAGACAGCGATGCCATATTTATATACCTTCTGTTGGGTTGTGAGGATGTATGAATCCCTGAGGGATACCGTAGGTGGCTGCAAGTCTTGGCTGAATGGCCCGTTATCAAAAATAAGTGGGGGGATTGTGCCTCCTAGGTTGAAAACCCTTAAAACTGCGCGATATCCGTAGAATGATCCTATCCCTTAGTCTGTTCATACGAGGGATGCATTCAGGTTGTTGGGACATCTTGGGGGTGCATTTAGGTTGTTGGGACACCCCGGATAGAGATCGAGATCACGTGGGATCATACGATATTTCACAACTTAGACAGCGTAACATTTCTCTTGCATTGTATATTCTGTGTTAATATTATTATCAGAGCCACTTGTATCTCATGCTTAAAATCTATGCATATAGTTATAGGATCACCGACCACTGAGTAATATTCTGTGAGGATGGGAGAGAACTTCTTGTTATCGTATGCCACAACTGTACAGTATTTACACATATTATACTTATTACACAACTGTACACATTTGCACTTTTCTCAAATACTGGAACATGAGTGAATGCCCTTCATCGAAAGTTACTCATCCGGGCTTCCAGCTTATGGATGTTGTTTAATATTTCAGGTTCAGGAGCTACTCGCGATACGAGCAGACTTGGATTGGGTAGCATACTCTAATAGACACGTGGTATAGTTTAGAATTAGACTTTACCTCTTTTAGATTTGCTAGAATAGCATATTTCTAATAGTTACTTATATCTTACTAGAACCGTTTAATCTTCCGCTTATATTTGTTGATCCACCTCCATAGCGATATGGGGTGAAGGTCGCAACTTAATCCGAAAAATCTAAATTTTTGGGTTGGCTCATGACACTTAGTTAGCAATTTAACTGACCAATTCACACTTCAAGACACCCTAGTGTTAGTGATTTAAACTTTTTAAGTTACTAAGGTTGCGTCAAGTGAAAATAACTTTCTTGAAGATGTTTGGATCTTGCAACAAAGTTGCATGATTATTAATGAAAATCATGTAATTGTGCGTTTGGTTAGCAAGAAAATCATAAGAATCCTGATATACTTTCCAATTCTGCCCTTATACCATAAGCCATATTTATGTTATGTGATACCGATTTCGGTTTGGTTTTGGTTCGATTTTTAGACTTATGGGTTCGGTTATGGTTATAAAATTATAAAATCAAATTAGACCGACATAATTTTGGGTTGAGATCGGTTTAAATCGATCCGATTCAGTTTGGTTTAGATAATAGAGGACGCTAAGCCCCATCCAGCAATTCTCATGATTTCTAATTTTTTTAAGTTTCAAAAAAAATACACCCAATCAAATTTTATTAAAATTTAAAAAAAAAAAGTAATAAGTTTTTATGGGTCCCACCTCTCTTGATTTTAAATTTTTAATGTAGAACAAGCAACTCTTTTTTTAATTTTTTTGTCCTGTCATTAATTAATTAATTAATTATATATATATATATATATGTCAATCCTTGTAAATGTGGATGTTTGGGAAGGGCGATGTTGGCAGAAGACCAAAAAAAGATTGTCACGACGCAAAATCCGACCAGTTTGGCAAGAAAAAAAAATGTATTTTTTGATAACTCTCTTTCTCAAAAAACAGTGGAGCCCAGTGCTTTTTGCATTTTCTTGCTATCCAAACGGTTATGGGAAAGAGAAAAGTGCACTTTCTTTTTCCTTTCCCACACTGTCTCGGTATCCAACCGCAGCCTATATATGTTGAAATTGCTAGATCAGAACCAAGAGAGATAGGTTGTGATAAAAAAAAAAATAACTTACATGATAATTTCCGGTGTTGGCTTTGGGTTGAGGATCATTTTCTGGATATTTTCTTCCAAACGATGAGATATATTTCGCCATTATTAGATCTTGTTTTTGAATCCTTCTGAAGGGGACAGTTCCTGGTGGGCACCCTATGTTCTTGATCATGAATTGTGTTGTTGAAGCTTTATCTATCCTCCCATTGGGAATGAAATTAGGCCTCGTCTGTATGGATTCAAAAATAAAATTAAATAGATCAATGCCATGAAGAAAATGACTTTTGACAACAGAATCAAATTTAATTTAGTGTTTTTTAGACATGAACTTGTTGAATTATGAACATCTCAAAAGAAAAAAAAATTAAGGTATAAGGATATATTGACCTGGATTGTATGATTCTTCAGCAAAGGATGATCAAATGCAAGTTGCTTGTTGATATCAACACAATCAAATGTATCTCCATATTCAGTCTGTTGAAACAATGAAACCTTTTTTAATTTATGTGAAAACAAAAATGGCAAGTTAACATTGCTGCCCAACAAATGCAATACAATGTTGGTTATAATAATACTGTCATATTTAGTATACATGGACATCAAGATTTAATATTCCTCCTATTTTGTTGGGTTTTTTCTTCTTATTTATGTGTAATGGAAAGATGCTAACCAGCAATTAGCCTTTTGTATTGAACATTTATTTTTTGGAAATTGGGACTAATTATAGTATGGATTTCTTAGATACCACATCACTAGGAATCAATTTTTTTTCATTAAACCAAATCACTAACTCTCAAATTCACCATGCTTCTTTAGTCTTTCTGCTTGTAAAGCTTACCTCAATGCTCTTGACTGCAGGTTTGTTAACAAGCTTAAGCTGTTTCTCTAACTCCAGATCTTCGTCTTCCGATAATCCTTGGCAGCCTTCCACACCATCCCTGCTTAAAATAAGCAAAAATGTTAGAAACACCAGTAAGGTAACTTTCTTTGAATTTGTGGCAGCCATGAACCAACTTCTTAGTTCTTCCTTCCCTTCAGATGACCATACTGTAACAATTTAAAGACTCCTTCCCTTCAGATGACCATACTGTAACAATTTAAAGACTGATAATCCAACTTCCCTTTCCTTCAAATAACTCTTTCTCATTAATAATCCATTCAGAGTTACCATTTATAGACCAATTTAAAATCTTTAAATTAATTTCTATATTAATATTTTTACAACAGAATTCCATGCATAAATGGAAAGACTATAAAGAGAGAACAGGTGATATGGTATGGATATAGAGAATGAGAAACCACCATGTCTCTGATTGGTCCCCCCCACAAGGAGATCTCCTTCGTCGATTATAGTCCATTCGAATGATCGTGACCATCCAATTGTCGGAATATCTGACCAAAAGAATTTATAAATCTAGCGATTGTGATTATATTAACTTATTTTTTAAATGATTTCACTTAAGCTGGATGGATTTATCAGTTGGTGGGAATCTTCTTTCTGTTTACTAATAGATTGATGATTGATCGTATATGATAGCAGTTGCATTTCAGATGTTTGCAGCTGCAGTACATCATATACTTTCTCCCACTGGGGGGATTTTTTTATTTTTTGGAAAAAAAATAATGGCCAAACAAAACAAAGGGTTCCTCATGATCCATGAAGAATATTGATCATATGAGAAATTCCATAACTAGTAGCTCTATCATATAGGGAGTCTAAACAAGGATTTCTTGAAGAAGAACAGTGTATTTGAGTTGATGAATGATTTGCTTTAGGTGACTAATGGTATGGATTGAATCTATTTAACATTTCTATTATTGTGTATTTGTGTTTATAATGAGGCATTTCAAGCTCAGTGTAACTCAGTTTCTAGATGTGTTATTTTATTCCTATTTTGTATCTCCATCCCTCAAAGGAAGACCAGAGAGAAGTTGAAGGCACATCTTGTTCATGACCCTCTTGAAAATTTCTTCCAATCTCAGTATATCTATCTTGAACCACATACTTATTCAAATAATCCCTTTAAAAAAAAATAAAAAAAAATAAAAAAAAACAGAAGAAGAAACAAAAGTCAAAGATTATCATTCTTTGGAGGTCAACTGTTTCACATGCAATCTGACCTAACTTCCTGACCAGACTACCTACTCACATTTTATTATATCAATGCTACATACAATTACCATCTACTATATTCTCATAATTTTCTTAAAAGGGGTATCTAAACTCAACTTTTTAAGCCACCCCTATATATATATATATGTCCAAATAATTCACTAAAAATGGTTAAGGAAAAGGTTGTAATAAAATAACCAAGTTAATATTTTATTTTATCCAGTTGATCATACAAAATTGCCAATGATTTGAGGTTCCTTTTTCTCTCAAACTATTTGAGTTTAAGTTCAGTATGACCAAAAGCCAACCCCTCAAGCTCTTCCACCCCACAAGTGCTCAGCAATTTCTCTCTCTCTCTCTCTCTTGACTTTTTCTTCTGTCTGTGTCTTCTTGCTCTGAAGCCATGACCAATTACAGCAAGCTCTGCAAATGGGTGTCTTATCCTATCATCTAAACTAACAACTCTGTGATCAAGAGGTCTGCCTTGCATGATATAGTTTTGTACAAAAGGTCCTTAGGGTGGACAAAAGGATTTCAGATGTTTAAAGGAAGTGCTTAGGAGGGAAACAGTTTCAAACGGTTGTCAGACTTTCATATGTCAGAATTCAAATCTGCTAAAGGAAAGGTAAGGAAAGAAAAGTTGAAATTTGCATTTTTTTTTTAACAACAAATGGCTTAAATTTGAAATCCCAATTTAGAAAAAATAAAAATAAAAACTTGCTGAATTTACTTTATGCTGAAAATTTCATTGTACATTCAGTAGTAAATTATTGGAATTTTTTATTAACAGAGAATCCATGAGAGCTCCCCTGCTCTATAACAAGACCAATATCATAGTTCTTCAATAGTAAAATTCAAAATTTAAGCTATTTCCCATTTGGATTCCAAGTTAAAAGATATCAAATCTCAGCAGTTTTGAGCTTTTTTTTGGCTTGGATGGACAACAAATTGAATCCCAATGGAAGTCATGAGTTGTATTATCATCCTTCCCTGCATTCTGGGGATCAAATTGATGGATCAATCACAGAAACCACTGGATTCCTCAGCCTGAGTGGTGATTCTTTCGGATACTGCCGAGCCAGCTCAGAGACCTCAGACCCCACAGAAGAGAACAGCCGTTCTGATGAAGCTTCTCCTTTGGGCTGGCCAATTGCCAAATCAATGAACCACAACCAAGCAATTCTTGCCGGATCAGGAGTAAAGCAGGATACCCATCTGGTGGATGATGAACTTCATGATCAAGACTCAGTAGTAGATTCAGGTAACTTTTGATTTCTATCTTCTGCTCTATAAGAAATTCTTCTTCTCATCCTTAAATCCTTGCAGAATTAGAAATGATGAAGGAAAGGTTTTCAAAGCTATTGTTGGGTGAAGACATGTCTGGAAGTGGGAAAGGTGTCTGCACTGCAATTGCAATTTCAAATGCTATAACAAACCTCTATGGTACCAAAAGAAATCAAGTAGCAGATCTACAAAGCTGTTTTCTTCTTGTTGGTTTTCTCTCCCTTACCGCATTAATTTTTATTTCCTTCTCCAGTTGCTGTATTTGGTCAGAATTTGAGGTTGGAACCTCTAGTTCCTGACAAGAAGTTCATGTGGAGGAGAGAAATGGATTGCCTCATATCTGTATGTGACTACATAGTTGAATTCACCCCCTCCTCACAAAACTTTCAAGATGTGAAAACTATTAAGGTAATGATTCACAGAATATATGTGTGTGTATGCAAAGCTTTTGTGTGATCTTCCCCAATGTGTGTGTGTCTACAAAGCTTTTGTGTGATTTTCCCCAATGTGTGTGTGTGTGCAAAGCTTTTGTGCGATCTTCCCCAATGTGTGTATGCGTGTGTCTCTGCAAAGCTTTTGTACGATCTTCCCCAATGTGTGTGTGTGTGCAAAGCTTTTGTTTGATCTTCCCCAGTACTAAATTTGTCGATCTGCTTCATTCAGGTAATGACAAGCACACCAAGATCTGATATTTACATCAACCTTCCTGCATTGCAGAAGCTGGACAAGATGCTCCTTGTAAGATTCTCTCTCCCAAAATGCTTTGAATTCCTCCTATCTACCCAAAACTAAAAAATTTGTGCTCACTAAAAACTGAAGGGATGTAAATTTTCCTTGCACAGGATACATTGGAGAGCTTCAATGAGACAGAATTCTGGTACGCCGAAAAGGGAAAGTTGTCGTCGAGTACAAATCATTCCGGCTCCTTTCGGAGGATCACTCGACGGGAAGAGGAAAAATGGTGGTTGCCAGTACCATGTGTTCCTCGAGGTGGCCTATCCGAGAAATCAAGAAAACAATTGCGACACAAACGTGATTGCGCGAACCAAATACACAAAGCAGCCATGGCTATTAACAGTAGCATTCTTGATGAGATGGAAGTCCCAGACACATATATGGCAGCTCTTCCAAAGGTCAGCCTCCCTTTCCAATTCAATGATTTCAACAAGTTTACGTTTACTATTCAATTGTAATAATCTTACAATTCGATTCGAGTTGACCCTAGATCAATTCAAATCAGTGAAGAAATCGGTTTATGTTTGAATCTTATGATCTATATATTGAAACTTACGATTTACTATTTAATTGTACGATTCAACTCTGCAAGTTTTCTTTCTCTCATTTCATCCTTGTTTATATAGAATATAGTACTTTAATACAATTAAATATACATTAAGAATTATTGTTTATATATTTTAAACAATTAAAAGTGCTTTTCCTAATAGAAATTCAAAACCCAATCCCAAAATCCTACTTATACTAAAATTACTATGAATCATTCAAAATTACGATTCGATTCTAACTAGCCCCTAACGATTTTCGATTTGATTAACTATTTGACAACCTTGGTTTCAATCCAGTGTTATAAACTCAGTGAAGACAAAACTGAATTTTATTGATAGTTCTATATTGATTACAAAGAGACCCTATTGGGATTTAAATAGAAAAATTGACAAACTAAGTCCAATCCTTCAAGTCTTTCTCTATACTTGAAAATCCTTTCACATTGAAAATTGTTCTTGATTTTCAGAGTGGAAGAGCCAGTCTGGTGGGGCTCGATTTACCGTTGTATGTCTCCCCTGATTATCTTCTTGACTGCTTCAACATAGCTTCTGAACATGAGGCTCTTGAGATCCCATATACCACACCATCCTATATTATTACAATCAGGACCACTTGGGCCAATAAAAATATACAAGGGTGCCCTTATGGGCCAAATGGATATGTAAATACACATGGGCCTTCATGGACTTGAAAAAAAAAATCCTAGTCTAAATCTCCTTCCTTGCGCTCCTTGGATCTTCATCTGGATCTGGATCTTCTTCTGTGTCCATGATTGTTCTATATTGATTACATAGAGACTATTAGGATTTAAATAGATAAATTAAATCTAATCCTTCGTCTTTCACTATACTTGAAAACTGTTCTTGATTTTCAGAGTGGAAGAGCAAGTCTAGGGGACTCAATTTACCGTTACATGTCTACGACAGACAAGCTCTCCCCTGATTATCTTCTTGACTGCCTCAACATAACTTCTGAACATGAGGCTCTTGATATCGCCGACCGCATCGAAGCTTCGATGTACACATGGAGACGTAAAGCATGCATGAGCCACTCAAAATCTTCATGGGACATCGTCAAGGATCTAATGGCAGATGGTGACAAGAATGACAAAAATTGCATGCTCGCCGAAAGATCCGAATGTCTGTTGTTTTGCTTGAAACAGAGGTACCCTGAACTGTCACAAACAACCTTGGATACATGCAAGATCCAGTACAATAGGGTAAGCCTATATATGTGTGTGTGTGTGTGAATTTGCATGTAGAAAGGACTAATGGAGATCATTCTTGTAGGATGTTGGGCAAGCAATTCTAGAGAGCTACTCAAGAGTGTTGGAAGGTCTAGCATTCAACATTGTTGCTTGGATTGAGGATGTACTTTTTGTAGACAGATCCATGAACATGAAACTCTATGATCAGAATAAAACTTCAGGTTGATGTTAAAGTCAAGAGTCCTCATCTTTGGCTCTATTGTTGTTCAAAGGATTTCCAAACAGATGAGAAATGGATACAAGTAATGTTGTAACTTCTGCAATTAAATTGTATACTAACAGCTAGTAAACCAAAAAAAAAAAAAAAAAATACTCTATTAAAGCTCTTTGAAGCTTAATTTCGCTATCTTATTGGAATTTTAACAGCATATCATTTCACAATCAATTTCCAGGAGATATCTATCCTAACAAATAATTCTTATATACAAGAAGGCGACAAGTATTCTATTTTGCCTCACTGGCTTTAATTCACATGGAAGAATGATCTGACCAATCTAAATTGTCCTTTTGACAAAAACCCTTTTAGATTAGTCACGTAAATAATATTTTAACCTATAGAAGACCTAGAGAATCCATGTGTAATAGGTTTTGCCACATGCGGCCTAATTTTATATTGTATCATAAGTTTTGTACAAAGAAATAATCAATTTTAGGTGAGTCCTCTTGTCATGTGAAAAATATTTTTTGGACTGGAACTTAGTATGTGGCATGAGATTGATTGAAAGTACATGTGAAAGAAGTAGGGTTCTCCAAATAAGCTTATGCCAGTAAGTTATTTGTCCCACCAAATTTCTCTATTAGAAATAGGAAAAAAATAAAAAGAAAATTTATTCTTAAAATCTAAAGACAATGTTAAGGATGATTCGGGATTTTTTTTTCATTAATTTTTAATTCAAGAAAACTCAATCTACCAACTGAAATGAGTTTGATAACTAGAACTCATTCTCAAAATGAACAACAAACGATCCCTTAACCCACATTGTCTAAGACAAAAATGAAAAAATAGAAATGGAAATATATCCTCGCTACATCAATAAGAATTATCTAGAAATTTTTTTTTTTTGAATAATCCTCAAAAACAATTACATATAAAAAAGACTCGTATATAGCTAGCTCGGCTCAGGTTTGGGCTTGGCTCACATGAGCCGAGCTTGAGCTCAATATTTAATCTCACGATCCGAGCCTGAGCCCAAAAACAGACTCATTATTTTAACGAGCTTGAGCCGAGCTTGGGTAGGCTCGGCTCGGTTAAAGCTCGGCTCAGTCATATATGATATATAAATTTGTATCATAAGTATTATATATATATGTAAATCATTAAATACAAAATTAATGACTCGTGTAAACACGAGTCGTGTTTAAGTCAAATATTTAGTTATTGGTATTTGATTTAAATACAAAATTAATGACTCGTGTAGACAGGAGTCATGTTTAAATCAAATATTAAGTTAGGTATTTGATTTAAATACAAAATTAATGACTCATGTAAACATGAGCCGAGCTTTTCCTGAGCTGAGTCTAAGCCTTAAAAATTATCGAGCATGAGTCGAGCTTAAGCCCAAAAAAAGTTTACAAGCTTGAGTCATGCCCGAGCCTGATCCAAATTTAACAATCTCGAGTTGAGCTGGGCAAAGCTCGGCTCAGCTCGGCTCGTTTAAAACCCTACATATGATACTTTAAAAATAATACTTCTAACAATGAACACTTGATTAAGCCTTTTAAAAATGGCATTTTTGTCTTTAAATTTTAAGGTAGTTTCTATGAGTTCATCTTATTAAAGTATTTAAGTTACACGTATTTACCACACATATGTTTTTTTCAAACCAAGCAATTTATTGTTGCGTTAGTGTTTTTGTTGAGTCGCTTATCCAATGATTGCTTATCCAAAGGACAAACTGGCCTAACGCCAACAACCTTTTACTATTTACAATTTTATAAAGTGATGGTTTGAAAAACTACAAAATTATCTAATTCAAGTTTAGATTCAAACCCATATAAGTGCAAGTATGAATTTCACATCAACACTATCTAAAAGTTTAGATTCAAACCCAAGTCCATAACAGTACATTCTTTTGCTCGGACGCTGTACCGGCCGCTTGTTCCAAAACAGCTCAAGAAAAATAATCATTTAGTTTTCAATTAAAGAGAAAATTAATCAAAATTTACTATTTGAGTCAGCTATTGATAAGATCTAAATTCCAACAACATTCTTGCTAAGAGCGAAGAAAATTGAAGAAATTATGTCACGCTGGTGCAGGATCACTTGATTAGTCCTTCGAATGTCAGGGCGCTACAAAATCTTCTTAGATTCTTCAAAATAACAGTTTTTGTAAAACAATATATATATATAAATTGGAATGGAAAATACGAATAAGGGAATAGAGTAATAACTATTTGTTTTGAGACAAGATTTGTGACATATAATGTCTCATAAAGAATTTGAATTTTTAAGAAAATGTTTGTTTTAAATTAAACCATTTTTTATATTATATACACTGCGAATCCAAATGATCCCCTGTCAAATGGACAATTTGGATTGGCCAGATCATTCCTTCATGTGAAAATGTTTGTTTTAAATTAAACCATTTTTTATATTATATATATATATATATATATTCAAGTTATATTTCAAAAAGTTCCCTTACCATCAATCTTATTCATTAAATTACAACATTACTTTATATGATTCATAATAAATGATGTAAATGAATGAGATATGTAAACAATATGGGAATTTCTTTTTAATTAAGATACATGAACAATGGATGTGACAAACAAATGAAAACTAATGTTATTAATTCAATATTGTTACAACATAATCAACATATATCTTTAGATATCTTGAAGGAAAATGAACTGATTCTTGGCCTTCAACATTGGAGCTACTTATGTTTTTTGTATGAGTATGAAACAATTGCATCAATGAAATTGAATAGCACTTCCCTACAACTGGAGTTGAAGTAGATGATGTTGGAGGATATGGGGTTCTAGAGTAGATGACAAGAGAAAAGAGATGGGATGTGTTTAGACAGTTATGCAAAAATTATAATAAAATAAATAAAAACTTATTTGTTTTAATGAACCAAGGCGCGACGATGTCACTGTCCTTAAAACCAAATTCGCCCCCTTTTGGATCGTATTCGCAGTGTACCGGGTCTATTGGTTGGCCTTCAAGATTCAACGATTTTTCCCTCCAATAGATACACGGTCGTATTGGGCCAAGGACGAAGAAATTTATGTAGCACTTGATTAGAACTTGAAGAAAATAAAGAAAGTTCTGCACTAGCAGAATTGTAGAAAACTTGAAGAAAACGAGGAGAGAAGAGCTTTTAGCTTTGAGTTGTGTGTTCCAACAAGGAGGAGTGGTCCTCCTTATATAGGTCACAAAAGGGAGCTAGCCATTGGGCCTTTATGGCCTAAATGACTACACAATTAAAAGCTGTCGTTTTGGACTATAAGGTCCAAAACGGTCACCACATTAAAACTCATTACAAAACCGCCCCTTTTAAACCATAATTGCAAAAACTTCCCAAAACTGAAATATTGATTAAATACAAAATCGTTTGATATTTCAATTAAATACATATACCATTTTTTGAAATCAAAACATAAAATTGAATTTTGAAGTCAAATTCCAACAGATGAGAGCTATGACACCGTATAATCCCATAATGTATGATTATGCAAGACTTATATAGAAACCGACTTTGTCCTTGTCATCCTTCATATTGTAATCCGATGGCAGCACTCCAGCTTTATTAGTGGTGCAATTTTTCTTTAATGGAGGTCCACAAAGGAGAGAGTTGCCTTCATAACTGGTTGCTTTGAACGTCGAAAATTGAGCCTTCTTGTCTGGTGTCCTACCAGATAAGTTGTTGTGAGCCAAATGTGCACTGAAAGGAGGACTTCTCTTGAACTTTGGACACCTCGGAGGTCTTCTGAATTTCTGAGATTCTCTGAGAAGTCTTCTTTCAAAGCTTATCTGTGTTGATGTTTATGAATACTCCTGACTGATCTGTTTACCTTCTTTGTTTTATTCCATCTAACCAGGAAACCATGCATTGGAACAGCCTCCTTTGAGTTTAGGTCAGTGCAGGACAGGGTTTCGAACACTTTTTGTTGCTCGATTCTTTGTTAATTGACATCTGATTGTCTTATTAATCATTTATTGGTTTGAACATCACAAATATCGACTGTTTGCTAACGGTTCACATTTTATACAAACAAAAAATGGTGGTTGTAGATAAAGTTCTCCACTATCCAGATTAACAAATGTTGGTAGTGTAGATTAACTCTAATCCTAAACTGACTTCCACCTTAATCGGAATATTTTTTGCCACTAATATCAGAGTATTTTCTACCACTAGTCTACGCGATAGAAAATAAATAGGTGAATTATTACCTCACCAGAACATAGAATTTTTTTCCTTAATTTAATCTGATTGGCACTTGATATTCATCGGTTAATTCGGTTCAGACGAGTTATAACCAAATCAAATCAATTCAAATCATTGACGTGTCTGGTTGACAGTTCGACCGATTTGTAAAACACTGATTTAAGGCTTAGTTCTATAGATAGGTCACATTTGATTGGAGCTGGATGATAATACATTCAATTTAATCTGATTAAAAGGAAATTCAGATATTTTTATTTGAATAAAATTAGATTGGATTTGGATATCCTACAAGCCAGCCCAACCATTTGCACCCTTGGCTATGTACATCTCTCCAAAAAGAGAAAAAAAGAAACAGTTGAAATAGAAGACTGAAGTTGGAGTTGAACAACATTGGAGCTACTTATGTTTTTTGTATAAGTATGATACAATTGCGTCAGCCAAATTGAATAGCACTTCCTTGCAGTTGGAGTTGAAGTAGAAGAGAGCTATGACACCGTACAATCCTATAATGTATGACAGTGCAAAACTTATATAGAAACCGACTTTGTCCTTGTCACCTTTCATGTTGGAATCTGTTCGTGGCACTTCGACTTTGTTAGTGGTGCAATTTTTCTGTAATGGAGGTCCACAAAGAAGAGAGTTGCCTTCATAACTGGTTGCGTTAAACGTCGCAAATTGAGCCTTCATGTCTGGTATCCTACCAGATAAGTTGTTGTGAGCCACTGTGAAAACCTCTAAGAAGTGTAGTGCTATCAGCTGTGAGGGTATCGTTCCACTCAACCTATTGTTCGAAAGATCCAAGCTCTCTATTTGATCCAAATTGGAAAATGACTTTGGAATTGACCCAGATAGATGGTTGAAAGACAAGTTCAATGTTTGAATTCCTTTTAGATCTCCGATTTCGGTTGGAATTGAACCATTTAGCTTGTTTCGTGATAGATCCAATCCAGATATGAGGTACAAGTTGTTTCCCTTGTAGGATTCGGACCGACTCTTTGAAATGAACTCCACTTCTTGTTGTTTATCTGAAATATAAAATCCCTCTCCAATAGCCAAAAACACATGAAGGTTTTTATTTCCATAGGAGAATGGTCCAGAGGATCCATATATTTTCTCTCCATATTCCTGGATGCCAAATGCATGGTCAATAACTTCATTGTGAAAGGGTATACTACTCAAGCAAGGAGGTATAGTTCCGGAAAGATTGTTGTGAGAAAGATCCATGATGCGCATCTTCTCTAGTCGACATAATTGACTTGGGATGGAACCTTCAAGATGGTTTCCTTTTAGGAGAAGAACCGTCAACTTTGAGATCAAACCGAGCCAAGTTGGAATTTTGCCAGATAATTTGTTATATCTCAAATCCAATGTTACAAGGGAGCTATTTCTGGAGAAGATCTCTGGTATAGGTCCTGTAATTCCATTGCGCTGCATATGCAAATACCTCATAGACGATATATTGAGACAGGGAGGTATGACTCCATGAAAACCATTTTGAGAAAGGTCTAGAAAACTGAGTTTGTTGAGCTTGCAAAAACCTGTTGGTATAGGACCTTCAATGGCATTATTGGACAAGACGAGCGAGGACAGAGACGAAAAATTTCCCATCCAATCAAGAAGATTTCCTGTAATGAAGTTATTGCTAATATCCAAAAAATTGAGAATGGAGCTATTCAACAATCCCTCTGAAATCTCTCCTATGAAGTGATTGTTATCCAAAAGTAAAAACCGTAGATTGATTAAGTTAGAGCTTTGGGGAAGCATATGACCATGTAAACTATTGTTCGACAGCTTCAAACATGTCAATTCAACACAACCCATGAACAAATGCTCAGGTAGTTCTCCTGAGAGATTATTATATGAGAGATCCAAAGAGTACAAGCTTCTCATATCTCCAAGTGAGGGAGGAATTCTACCTCGTAACGAATTTTTGGACATGTTTAAAAGTGGCAACTTATGTAGGAACAAGCCAATATTGGATGGAAGTTGTCCATCAATTTGATTGTTGGAGATGTCAAAATTAAGAAGGTCATGGTTAATCGGGTGAGATGGAAAAAGAAGAGGCCCTATCAAGGAATTATTCATGAGACTTAGGGATTCTAATTTCGTATTATTCTCTAATAGCCATGTTGGGAACCTTCCCTTCATGCCATTATGTGCCAGGTCAACTCCTCGTAAGTCATATTGGTACGAAAGAAAGCTAGGAATAACACCACTTGGCGTGTTCAGCGTACAATTTGACAAACGAAGGATATTCAATTGAAATGTAGGAACCCAGGGTGGATATTCAGTCTCAACCTCTAGATGGGTGTTATAATTTATGAGTTCAAATACCTCAAGCTTGGAGTTGTTTGCCAATGAGCTGAATGAGAATGAGCCCTCAAAATTGTTTCCAGAAAGAGAAATATACTCAAGAGAGCTAAGACTAGAAAAGAGGGATGAAGGAATGGTTCCTTTGAACTGATTCTCAGACAAATCAAGTAGGCGAAGGGATGTCAAGTTGTTGAGACATGGAGGAAGATTACCTTCAAATCTATTTCTGGAGAGATCCAACTCTTGAAGGTTCTTCAGTTTGCACAAACCTGCAAACATGGAGAGTGCAAGTGATAATATTAGATTCACTGTAATTAATTACAGTAATAAGTAACTACAAAATACTCCTTAACTATTGGAAGCAAATGGTTAAATCTAACAAAAACATGACCCAAGATGGCCTAAGAGAGATCAAAGTCCCAATAGATGGAGAAATACTATCCGTAATATTAGAGTTATAACTCAGTTCCAACACCTCCAATTTGGTTAAAGTATTCAACTCTATAAAAAAGAAAAAAAAAAAATAGTAACCAAGAGATCATGACATCTTAGTATGAATTACGATATTGAAACATTCGTACATATTTGCAGTCACTTTACCTTGAAGGACGACGTGAAATGGTCCCTCCAAGCTATTGTCAGAAAGATATAGAGCCTTGAGGGATTGGAGTGCACCAAAGGATGCAAGACTTGTAAGATAATTCCCACTTAAATCCAAGATTTGTAGCTTGTTCAATCTAGATAATTTTTCAACACCTGTATTGGGAAAGAAAAAGAAAACAGACTTCAAATGGTCAAACCATGGTCCATGTATCAATTAAGCTCCGATTAACTATTCTATGAGACTGAATAGAAGCATAAGTATGACAGCCTATAAGTCATATATTTGGACTTAAACGAACTTGAACAATGTGTAAATATGTAAAAAATCAAATTTAACTTACTCAATAAGGAGCTAATTTAGAAATAGCAGAAATTTAAAGCGGTGTAAATTGTGAAGTACGATTAACCAATTCAAAAGGTCCTTGATTATCTTTTCAATTTTCCATTTAAAATTATAATAATTAACCATTTAAAAGGTGATAATCTCATGAATAAGAGAGACTAAAATGTGTAGACCTATAACTGAGTCAAGTGGAGCTTTGTCTGACTTCGTTTCGGCTCATATACCTACAGGGCTCACGCTCGGATCGTGCTTGTTAAAATACACCAAGACTTTCTTAGTTAAAATCCTCTTCAAGTTATTTGGGTCTGTTTGACCGCAATCCCACCCCAAACCGATCTTCTTGAAGGTCAACCGAATCCTAACCCAACCCAGTTTGAAAACCAAACACCAACCGATTTTATTTTGTAAACCCTAAACCCAACCCAACCCAAATTGAAATTTTGGGTAAATTTGTGTTGGGTTAATTCAGGTTGATAAGCACAATCACAGCTTGAATCATATATTTGGACTTAAACCAACCTGAACAACGTAAAAAATTCAAATCTAACTTATCCAATAAAGAGGTTATTTAGAAATAGCATAAATTTATAGGGGTGTTAATTATAAAATTTACATACTTCTAATATATATATATTATATGTATATTATTAACCAAATTAGTTAGGTTTAACCCAAAGCCCTAATTCAAAATCCAACCGAATACATTTGAGTTGGCTATTTTTTCAACCCAAAACTGATCCAAAGTGATATAAAACCCAATCCAAAAAAACTCAAAGCCGGATTGGGTCAGTTTGGATTCAGGTTAGCCCGACCCAAATTGCAGCTCTTTCTACCATAGGCTTTGTGTGGGAAATGGTTGCCGAAAAATGCTGGATACGATATTTATGAATTTTTAGTGGAAGGATTAAAGTTGAATTCCATCAAATATTTTTTCCCTAAAAAAGGTTGTAAAATTCAAAATCTCCAGAAGTACTTTTTTTTTCCCATGATTTTCCTACAATACATACGTAGCATAAAAGGAAAATTATCCAATGGAATTTTTTTTTTATTTTCCAGGAAATTCTTACAGAATCATTAACTAGAGACTTGGCAGAGTTTCTAAGACAAAATTAAAGTAAGTTGAAATCGGATTCAAGGTTTCAAGGATCAGACGGATCGGGTCCATATCGCTATATCTGTATTGGGATTGGCCAAGACCGGCCCGATTGCAAGCCACGTCGTAAGGCTTTAGATCGGACCAATCCAATTGACACTGATACAGATCGGCCAATACAATTGGTCCAGTGACCGGTCCAACCGATATGCTGTTTTTTTTTTTTTAATTTATAAATTGAACGATCCATACTACCCGTCATATTATAGTTACCACTGAGATCCAACACCTCCAATATGCTTAAAGTATTCAACTCTATAAAAAAGAAAAAGAAAGGAAAAAAAAAAGTAGTAACCAAGAGATTATGATATTTTAATAGGAATTGGGATATAGAAACATTCATAAATATCCGCAACCACTTTACCTTGAAATGATCCCTCCAAACTATTGTCAGAAAGATATTGCCTTAAGGCTGCGTTTGATTAACGTCAAAGTGTGTCAAAGGAAAAAGAAAGTGAAAAGAAAAAGAAAATAACGTGAAAAGAAAGTGAAAATAAATTTCTCGTTGTTATTTGATTGTTGCAGGAAAATTGAATGAAAATAATGAAAATCTTGCATAATTAGCAAGAAAATCATAAGAATCCTGAACACAATTTTCTATTATACCTTTCTCACAAAATCGAATGGTTTTGGTCGGAAAACAATAATGGACAATTTTTGCCAAAACTTTTCTTAAGAAAATGGTGGGACCCAGCATATTTTCCTTTTCTCACTAACTAAAAACTTAAAAGAAAAGGAAAATGGTAGGCCCCACCACTTTCCTTTTCTTTTTCCACAAGAATGACGCAAACTAAACGCAGTCTAAGGTATTGGGAAAGAAAAAGAAAAAAAAAAACAAAGACTTCATATGGTCAAAATATGATCCTATCTACTTAATTATTGGAAGTAAATGGATAAATCAAACTAAAACATGACCCAAGAGAAAAAAAAAACAAAAAATTAAAAGATAGAGAAAAGATGTTAAAATAGAAAACTAACCTTCAATGCCTATGGAGCCATTGAGTTCATTATGACGAAAAGATGCAGGAGGAATACCGTTCAGTAAGTTATCACTCAGATCCAGCACCTCCAATTCGCTTAAAATATTCAACTCTAAAAATTAACAACAAAAAAAAAAAAACAAAAAGAGAAAGAAAGAAGAAATATTGATACAAAACAAGTAGTAGCCAATTAAGAGATCATGTTATTTTAATAGGAATTTGGATATAGAAACATTCGTAAATATTCGCAACCACTTTACCTTGAAGGACAATGTGAAATGATCCCTCCAAAATATTGTCCGAAAGATCTAGAGTCTTAAGGGATTGGAGTGCACCAAAGGATGCAACACTTGTAAAGCGATTCCCACTTAAAAGCAAGATTTGTAGCTTGTTCAATCCAGATAACTTTTCAACACCTGCATTGGGAAAGAAAAAGAAGAAAAGAAAACAAAGATATGGTCAAAATATAATCCTATCTACTTAATTATTGAAAGTAAATGGATAAATCAAACAAATACATGATCCAAGAGAAAAAAATAAATAAATAAATAAAAAGGAAGAGAAAAAAATATTAAAATAGAAAACTAACCTTCAATGCCTATGGAGCCATTGAGTTCATTATGACGAAAAGATGCAAACAAATACATGATCCAAGAGAAAAAAATAAATAAATAAATAAAAAGGAAGAGAAAAGAATATTAAAACAGAAAACTAACCTTCAATGCCTATGGAGCCATTGAGTTCATTATGACGAAAAGATGCAGGAGGAATACTACCGTTCAGTAAATTATACCTCAGATCCAACACCTCCAATTTGCTTAAAGTATTCAACTCTAAAAATTGAAAAAAAAAAAAAAAAAAAAGAGAAAGAGAAGAAATATTGATACAAAACAAGTAGTAGCCAATTAAGAGATCATGTTATTTTAATAGGAATTGGGATATTGAAACATTCGTAAATATTTGCAGTCACTTTACCTTGAAGGTAAAGTGGTTGCGAATATTTACAAACGTTTCTATATCCCAATGCATATTAACATAACATGATCTCTTAATTGGTTACTTCCCTTTTTTTTTCAACACTTGTATTGGGAAATTGGGAAAGAAATAGAAGAAAAGAAAACAAGGACTTCATATGGTCAAAAGATGGTCCTATCTACTTAATTATTGGAAGTAAATGAATAAATCTAACAAAAACATGACCCAAGAGAAACCGGATTCAAGGTTTAAAGGATCGGACGGATCGGGTCCATATCGCCAGTTCTGTATTGGGATCGACTAAGACCGGTCTGATCGCAAGCCACGTTATCATAAGGCTTTGGAGCAGATCGGTCCAACTGGTACCGGTACAGATCGGCTAGTACAACTGGTCCAGTGACAGGTCCAACCGATGATGTTTTTTTTTTTTCTTTTAATTTATAAATTGAACGATCCGTACGGGTATCAATTTGGATCGGTCCAGTCCCGACCGGTACTGACGGTCCGACGACTGGTACCGTCATTTCGGCAACCGGTAACGCCAGTCTGAAAGATCCAAATTTTTATTTAAAAATAAATAAAAAATTTGGGCAATCTATTTTTGTATCCGATCGAGACCGACCGCTACTGGCCAGTATCGCCGATCCTTCAAGCTTGGAGTTGTTAGCCAGTGAGCTAAATGAGACTGAGCCCTCAAAATTGTTTTCAGAAAGAGAAATAAACCAAAAAGAGCTAAGACTAGAAAAGAGGGGTGGAGGGATGGTTTCCTCTGAATTGATTCTCAGACAAAGCAAGGAAGCGAAGGGATATCAAGTTGTTGAGACATGGAGAAAGATTACCCTCAAATCTATTTAAGGAGAGATCTAACTCTTGAAGGTTCTTCAGTTTACACACACCTGCAAACATGGAGAGTGCAAGTGATAATATTAGATTTATTGTAATAAATTACAGTAACAAGTAACTATAAAATACTCCTTCACTATTGGAAGCAAATGGTTAAATCTAACAAAAACATCATCCAAGAGAAAAAAAAAATTAAAATAATTAAAAGTAAAAAAACTAACCTTCGATGTCTAGGGAGCTATTAAATCCAAATCCTCGTAAGGATAATGACCTAAGAGAGATCAAAGCCCCAATAGATGGAGGAATACTACCCGTCATTTTATAGTTAGCACTTAGATCCAACACCTCCAATTTGCTTAAAGTATTCAACTCTATAAAAATGAAAAAAAAATATTGATAAAAAACAAAAATAGTAACCAATTAAGAGATCATGTTATGTTAATAGGAATTGAGATATAGAAACGTTTGTAAATATTCACAACCACTTTACCTTGAAGGACAATGTGAAATGATCCCTCCAACCAATTGCTGCTAAGATCGAGAGTCTTAAGGGATTGGAGCGTACCAAAGGATGCAAGACTTGTAAAGCAATTCCCACTTAAACGCAAGATTTGTAGCTTATTCAATCTAGATAACTTTTCAACACCTGCATTGGGAAAGAAAAAGAAGAAATTCTACAAGGACTTCATATGGTCAAAACATGGTCCATGTATCAATTACGCTCCAATTAACTATTCTATGAGATTGAATAGAAGCACAAGTATGATTAACCAATTCTATGAAATTCACGAATTAGACATATATGACCCTCAAAAATAGTTAAATACTCCAAGTTATTCATTCACAGGGAATGTGATTGGTCCATTTTGTTTAACAAAAATCATTTTTTTTAATATGCTTACCGTCAGTAGTACGGGTGCAACTCGTTTTGGTTTGGGTTGGGTTGGGCTCAACCCAATCCTAAACAGACCTCCTTGAAGGTCAACCCAAACCCAATCCGATTTGAAACCCGAACTAAGAAACCCAAACACCATACCCATTTTGTTTGTATACCCTAAACCTAAATCAATCGCTTCTTTTGCTATTGATATGATTCTTTTCGTTTTCTTGGAGTCCAATATGACATCAACAAAGAAATGCACTACTTCTGTGTTTTTCATCTTCTTTATCAGTCAAACAAAACTTCAACCAAAAGATATCATGAGTCAAATCTGTATGTGAATCCTGACCTTCTCTCTCACTGTATAAGTTTTTCATCTTTTTTATCTATCAAACTAAACAATCCTATGTAAATTCAGCATAGTTTTAAATACCGGAACCGGTCGCCGGACCGGTTCCGGTCTGGATCGCCGGTACGGACCGGTACAGAAAACGAAAAAAAAAAATTTTAAAAAATTAAAAAATTTCAAATCACGCCAGACCGGTCGACGGACCGGCCGGATCGGTCTCCGGACCGTCAGAACCGGTCGCCGGAGACAGGCCGGCGGTATCACTCGCCGCGAGTGATA
>JAUPMG010258261.1:0-20910 GCA_031762675.1 Pachysandra terminalis | reverse complement strand
CTAAGTCATTAAAGTGTATCTTTCTTGGTTATTCTCGCACCCAAAAGGGCTATAGGTGCTACTCTACTGAGTTGGGTTGGTATCTGGTGTCGTCTAATGTTACATTTCGTGAGTCTCTTCCGTTTTCTTCTTCTTCATCATCGTCCAATGTGTCGGAGGTATCTAACCTTGATGAGTTTTTTTTTCTATAATCTCATTCAGGCTCCTCCTAGTATACCCGTCACACATGTGAGTCCGCCTGTTCAGATGTATGTTCGTGGTCGTCACTGAATTTTTGGCTTCTCTCCCGTAGTTGTTCCTAAACCACCCACTACTGTATCGGACTCCTCGTTGCCTGATCCATTAGCTAATCTGGATGTACCTATTTCCCTTCGGAAGGATCATCGTGACTGTGCCAAGTATCCTGTTTCAACCACAGTTTCATATGCAGGATTATCTCCTACTCTACAGGCATTCATCTCCAGTTTGGATGTTGTTTCGGTACCTCAGTCTTTATCTGAGGCATTGTCTTCTCCTGGATAGACAACAACTATGGTAGATGAGATGACATCTCTGGAGGCAAATCAGACATGGGACTTAGTGTCCTTGCCTCCTGGCAAGAATCTATTAGATGTAAGTGGGTGTATGTAGTTAAGATGAATCCTGATGGTTTGTTGCTCGTCTCAAGGCTTGGCTGGTTGCCAAGGGATATGCTCAGACGTATGGAGTTGATTATATAGATATTTTTTCCCCGGTTGCAAAGTTGGCCTCTGTCCACCTTATTATCTCTCTTGCAATGTCCTATGGTTGGCCTTTACATCAATTGGATGTAAAGAATGCTTTTCTCAATAGTGATCTACAGGAGGAGGTATATTTGGAGCAACCGCCTGATTTTGTTGCTCCGGGGGAGTCTCATCTAATGTGTAAGCTGAAAAAGTCTCTATACGGTTTGAAGCAGTCACCTCGGGCGTTGTTTGGAAGATTTACGAAAGTTGTATTGAAGTGTGAGCTTCAAAGATCATCCAAGGATCACTCGGTATTCTTTCGCCAGTCAAATGCAGGTAGTCTTCTTTTGATGATTTATGTAGATGACATTGCCATCACAGGGAGTGATACCTCAGGTATATCACCATTGAAAACTTTCCCACAGAGTCAGTTCTAGACCAAGGATTTTGGTCCTTTAAGATATTTTCTAGGTGTGGAAGTTGCCAAAATTCGGCATGGGATTTCTTTGACACGGAGGAAGTATGCGTTAGACTTGCTGCGTGATACAGGGATGATTGATGCCAAACCATTTGATGTGCCGATGGTTCCTGGAATGAAGTTGTCACCAGACGAAGGAGAGCTACTTGATGATCCTGAGTGATATAAACACCTGGTTGGGAAGCTGAATTATCTTGCTGTTACCGGTCCAGATATTGCATTCCCTGTCAGTGTGACGAGTCGGTTCATGGCAGCCTTGCGAGTTCCTCATTGGGATGCACTTCTGCATATTCTACAGTACATTAAGGGCACTCCAAGTCGCGGTTTATTGTATAGTAACTATGGTCATATGAACATTAAGGGGTTCTTAGATGCAGATTGAGCAGGATCTCCTAGTGATCGAAAATCTACTACTGGGTACTGTATATTTGTAGGGGGGAATCTGGTATCCTGAAAGAGTAAGAAACAATCGGTGATAGCTCGATCGAGTACAGAGTCTGAGTATCGGACTATGGCCCATGCTACGAGCAAGATGATCTATTTGAGACAACTTCTTAGTGAGCTTGGATATCCTCCTTCTAGTCCGTCGAAGTTATAATGTGATAACCAAACTGCTATTCATATTGCGTCTAATCCGGTTTTTCACGAGAGGACAGAGCACATTGAGGTTGATTGTCATTTTGTACGAGAGAAACTACAAGGTGGAGAAATCTCGTTACAGCATGTGAGAACTGCAAAGTAATTGGCGGATGTGCATACAAAGTCGTTGACTGGGAATAGAATTTGGTACATTTGTAATAAGCTAGGTGTGAATAATATATATGCTCCAGCTTTGAGGGGGAGTGTTAGTGTGGGTGAGTGGGCCGTGAGTCCCACACAACTCCTTTTTCTCTTTTCCTATTTTTCCTTTATCTCTTTATTTGTGTATGTACTGTTTAGCCCTAGTTCTAATTTATATATAAACTCTCTCTATAATTGAGAAGAGTAAGTTTTGTTGCCACAACAGTAGATATACGTATCTGCTCATATTTTTTGTAAAAACTGAAGAATTCTGATTGGTGAAGAGTTAAGGATCCCAAATTTAGATACGCTATTTTCTTCATAGGCTATGTGAATTGTTGCGCTTTATGTGCTTGAATTAAGTTCTAAGATGGTTCATTATTAGGTTAGTGGTGTATCATTGTTTGGTAGAAAGATGATGATTGAATTCAACTAAAGACGAAGGATGATTGACCAATATTGGTTAGCCAATGAAGATGTGTTAATATTCTTCGTCAATTGTGTAAATGGTGGAGATGCATGTGCTTAAATTAAGTCCTACGATGATATGGCATTAGAGTAGTCCTGGCCCATTGTTTGGTAGAAGAATGACAATTGATCTTGACTACAGAATTCCATTATATGGCGAAGTGTCAAAGACAAATATCCTTAGCAATTAAGTGTGTTGGTTTGTACATTTCAATGTAGAGAGTGCTAATGGTTGAAGATGAATCTCTAACTTCTGACTTGGCTTGAATTCGATGTGGATCTATAAATAAAGTCTTAGAAATGACTTCGACTGTGAACGGCCAGACTTTGATTTTATAAGTCGGGTAAGAATTCTTGTTGGGAGCAAGTCGGATGACCAGCTCCTTTACGCAAGTTGGGCAAGGAGCTTTCATGGGAGCAAGTCAGGTGACAAGCACGCTTAGGTAAGTTAGGTGAGAACCCTTGTTGTGACCAACTCCCTTAGGCAAGTTGGGCAAGGAACCTTTTTGGGAGCAAATCGGATGACAAGCCCCCTTAGGTAAGTCGGGTAAGGAATTTTGTTAAGAGCAAGTCGGATGACATGGGCGAATTAAGGACCACCATCAACAAAGATATACTCGCCATGGATCCTTTGAAAAAGATTCTACCTGTATTGGATAGGGGATTAAAACTATTAGAGTACATTATTAAGGATTTTTGATTGGTTATGTCAATGTTCACCAAAACACTATTTAGACGCTAGATGCAACGTAACATTGAGTTTTATTTGTCTTTTTTTTTTCTTGTCTTTGGCTTTTCTATGTGACTTGTCCATGCAATTCCTATAGCCTATAAGTCCTCATGAAGCAGATTTGGGGGAAATTGTATGCTTTTTTTCTTTTTTTAATTGGATTTCTTTTGGAAGGTAATTTTTTTTAATTGGATTTGATTCATTAAAAAAATCTTCAACATTTTCTAAGTAATGTTTTCTTTTGCTTGTGTTTGTCTATAGAATCATGAAACTCTCTTTATTTTGTAGTAGTTTATTTCAACATTTTAAGGACATTTGTGGAGAAATAATGTTGCAACTTATGAACCGGACCAATATGCCAAAATCCCCAGGACCCCAACACTGATGTAATGTATCAAATCAAGCCCGATAAATCTTAGGAATTGTAACATTCCATCAGCCTCCAACACTGCTTCCACAATCAATGCTCTTGGTGGTTCTCTGAAGGTGACTTTCACTCTGGCGAGGGATTGCCTTTTCCTTTTTTGGGATGAATCACACTCTAGGTAGCCCTCTCTTTGCAGTTCACAGTCCGGCGGCAGGTAGCCTTTTTCTCCCTTTCTCTAAAATGGTGCACACTGCACACCCTGCTTTAAGTAGTCCTTTCCATGACTTGGAATCCAAGGTATTGATCTTGCTTCAGTACTAGTTGTTATGAACCTGACCAACACGCCAAAAGCCTAGGGGTGATGGAATGCATCAAAACAGGTCCAGTAACTCTTTGAGATTGTCATGGACAAGGTTGTAAGTATTGGTAATGAGGGTGGGCGATATGAACCTATCGGTAAATGTATCCGCTGATACTTGTCAAATTGCCTCTATTTTCTAATGGTTTTGGTTGATACCCAATAGTAAACCAACTCGCGTCGGTTTTGGAATTGGAGGAGACCAATACCTGGTCCAAAACCGATACTTTAAACCTTGGTAATAGATAATTAATGTAGGTTTCCAAATATTGTACTGACATTAATATCTTATATCGATAGTTAATAATTTAGAGTATTTAAATATTTTACTATTTTAGAATATTTGTGGTATTTTCATACTGAATTAAAATTTAACTCAGGTCAATTTAATCCGAGATTTAAAACAGTCAATCAGCATGGGTCATTTCTGCTGTACTATGGAAGTATGTCAGTTGTGTGAGGTACCCAGGTGAGAGCAGTGTTATGTGAAACTGGTCCTCAGGAAAATAGGCCTATGTAAAGGAAGGGAGCAAAAGTCCCGTCATTCTTTGGCACTTTTCTCTGTGTGAAACAGTGAGACAGGAGTACCGTGCGGAAGGTGGAACAGAGATAATTGCAAAATTTTAAACAGTGTTCAATACTCGCATGAAATTGAACTGGGAATCGCAGTCTGAATTATGCCTCTGGACTGGAATTGGATGCATAGAATTTGATTGGTGAAGGATCAGTGAGACAGAAGGGAAATTAGGATAGACTATGGGGTTGATAGCATTGTTGACCTGTTTATTCAGGATAGCCAATTCAGTTTCAGAGAGGCGTAGCCATTCATTATCAATCAAGAATTGATTGTTCTGTTGTAATTAGGGTTTACATAAGACCAGGAAGATTTTAGCCTGTAAGGGACCAAACTGCTGTTTGTTGAAAACATTAACATTATTAAAGTTAGCACTGACACTGTAGAACTGGGGTGTCCGGGTCGGCTTGTGGGCACCAAGACTAATCTCCAGGGCCCTGAAATTAATGTCCAGGTAAACCTCCAGTGGCCCCAAGTGAAACGGCTCCCACAGAATTGAACCCCAGACCTGATGTTTCGTGAGGCACCAGTTGCACCTTGCAAGTGACCATTGGCAACCCTCGGGGTTATCAGTGCCAATATTTCCCTCCATTAATGGACAAACCTCTTTCCCTCTATTAATGGACAAGCCAACTGTGTGCTACCAACTCTTTTAAAACTCTATGAGTTGAAAGCAATTTCACTAGTAATCATCTCTCACATAAGTGGTCAAAGAGTTTTCCATTTCTTTTCATCTTCTTTTTAGCTATTCCCATTTTGTAGTAATAAAAACAAGTCGCAATAATATGCAACAAATTCTAATGAATCCGTTTGGCATCAACTACAGTGAGTCAAAAGTGTTTCAGTTTTTCATTTCAAGCTACTTCAATTGTGCCAAAGGAGGGAAAAATTATCTTTATTCATCTAAAAAATGATATTTTTAAAATATTACTAAAGTTATGAAATAGCTTAACGCGCTTCGGAGAAGCTGCTGAGAGCAACTTCTCCTTGTGGGTAGCCTTCCTCTAGTGCTTATGGGTAAGCACTTGCCCATAAACACTACCAAACACATTTAATTTTTAAAAGTGCTTATATAAGCTATAAACTGCAATAAGTCAAGACACACACTTTGATTATCAAGATGTCAAAACATTTAAAAAATCAAGACACACACTTTGATTATGTCCCACTTGCAGGTCTTCCAAGGGAACCTAATCAGCACTGTCAAATGGGTTTGGCTGTGTGCAGGATACACTCAATGTCTTGGTATCAAAGAAGTGTAATAAGAAATATTAGCCAAGGGAATTGATACCAAGTTAAAAGCTAAAAGCAAAGATGGCAGAGGAAGAAGACCACCCTGGATAGGAAATCACCATAGAATTAACCCAGGTTTGAGGTAGAGCTGGAAAGCTGCTTTCATTGTTTTGAGATTAGAGTTAGGATGCTAGTCTGGATCATGGTCCTGTTTGCTAGGTAGGCTGGGTCCATACGCTAACCACTAACGGTGATCCATCCATTTGGTTTTTGAAAATTTCTTTTAAACTTATGGCAACAGCTTGATTGGAACTGGCCCACAACGGCAGAAGATGGTCGGAGCCATCAAGAAAGAAGAAAGGAGTGCCCGGTCCGGTATTAGTGGGTTCCATGGCATCATTACCATGCTGCTTGCACCCCACCCCACAACTAAGCAAGTGTAAGTTTCTACATGATAAAAGCCAACTGTTAGCATTCATGCACAACACATTTCCAACTGATATAAATATGCCATTAATGCATAAAGCACCCAAGCTAATTTGAACCATTTAACGATCATCTGTTGCATAACCGTCTGAATGGCTTGACTTACAGCCCTTTCCACCGGTTCAATCTCCAGTCTGGATTTTGAAACATTACAGATGAACCAGTAGACACGACTTGACCTTCCCACCACTGGGAACTGTTTTGTTATGCATAAAAAACGCTCTCAGAGAACCAATTTCCATTTCTCAAGCAGTTACCAGATGAGGAGTGGACCCTTTTAGTGGCAGTACGCATGAATATGTGACGTACTTGACACTGTCCAAAAGCACAACAACAAAAATCCTAGAGAGGGATTTAGGTCTGATCACGCCGTCACTCTCGCCATCACCAGCCTCTCTAGGATCAACCAGAACCGAAACAACCACTGACGATAAAGATCTGTTACCTTGGAAGGTCCCATTTGATGAAGGTCTTCTTTCATCAGTTTTGTTAAGGGCAGAATCACCTAAGGCAATCGGTGAACGATAGAGAATCCTTCTGTTCCTCCTGTGGATTTGTTCAGAATGTGGAAGATGCTCAGTCGATATATTGGGAACTGAGTTTGCTGGAATTATGGCACCATGATTGGCAGAAGCTGACGAGACATCAAACTGAAACACTTCAGTGCACATGCCAGAACTTAACAATGGTCCTGCATCAGAGGAAATAAAAGCAGTATGAATAATGACCCACAATTGGTTGATTGACATCTAATACTGGGATGAACCGACTCTAGAAAACAAGCCAACATTTAGTTTGTGTATGCCATTATATAATACAGACCACGATGAAACTCTGAAGTACAAAATGTTGAAATATAAAAAACTAAGCATTGTCCTAGGTTCATGTTCTTCCAACAGTATAAACTTCAGAAAACCAATATAAAGAGCATCTTTCTCAATCTAGCATCGGAGAGCAAAATTGAATTATCTGGACAAATTTTGATAAGGCCTGGAGTCGTTGATGGAACTTTTTATTTTTCATGTATCAAACATGTGGCTGGTTGCATGGACTCTAAAAATAATGAATTTCTCAAAATTACTACGATCAATTTCTACAGAGCATCATGTTGTGACAAAGATAGAAGAGTAGTATCAAACATGACAACTCTCAAAAATATAGACATGAAAACATGGCCATACAGCGCATGCAGAATGACTAAACAATAATTGTCCTGGAAAGATAGTCAAGTGACATTATTGGACACAATATAAACAACTAAACAAATTTGTCCTTGGACATCATAAACTGAAGAATGACTAAACAATAATTTGTTCGTGATCCCCCAATAACAATGCATAATACAGTCATTGTCTCCACATTTCAGAAGGAAATAAAGACACGGTTGGACGTGTCCAACCGGTGTCGACATGGGTCACAGTACGTTGATAAGTTTCCAACATCTAACTCTTGACAAGTACAAGTATTCCACATATCATAGCAAAATTTGTATTCAACTTTTGTTCAGCATTGATCAACAGATAAGGGGGTCATTCTTCTCATAAGTAGTTAGGCTCTGCGGTCAAAAGAAGGCTAGTTTGTCAGAGAAGAAAAAGGCTAGCTCGTCGGAGAAGGAAGTTTCGTTAGGGAAGGAAGTATTACTGAAGAATGTAGGTTCGCTGGAGAGAGCTGGTCCGTTGGAGAAGGGAGCTCTGTCGGAAAAGGTGATCCCACCGGAAAAGCCTTCAGATGCTGTGGAGATTTATCCAAGGCAGGTTATTTGACTGGAGAGACCTCCGACTTTTTCAGGTTCAATAGAGGGCTCTAAGGAGCAGGATAGGGCTCGGGGTAGGTCGCCTGGGGGATTGTAAGCTTCGTTTCGGGATGTTTTGGTGCATAACAGTGGTGATAGCAAATGGCATCCCGTAAGGAAGAAATATGAGAACCGTTGGAGGAAACCGAAAACGGTGGGCGAGTTTATTCAGATTCAGAGGAAGAACTTTGAGATTGAAGGATTTTCGAATGGTAGATTTCGTTTGATGCGGATCAAGGAAATTAGCAGAGGCCGGAGTTGCTCCATTTCATTCAACGGTGAGGGGGTTCGGTGGCTTAGGGGTTATATTTTTGAAAGCTGAAACAGCTGGAGATAAACGGATGGAGTTGGGCTCCATTCGTATGGGGCAATGGGTGGGGTGGTGGGGTTTCTTTCCTTAAGATTACGTCTGCGTCTTCTTCAGGCAAGGTGACATCCATGTTCACCCCAAATCCAACACTGCTTCGGGTTGGGGTTATTTCAGTTCAGTGGGAGGGAGAACAGCGGAGGAGTGGTGTCAAAATAAGGTCAATACAGAGGAGGTGGTGCTTGCTCCAGAGGGGTCGGCATCCTCGGCGGTTGAGGAATGTTTGTCTGACAATTGCACCACTGAAGAGATTGTAGAGATTGGGCAAATGCCCATTATTGAATGCGAGCAGTCTAGCACGGAGCCACTAGATTGGAGATTCCCGGTCCTTTGTTTTTCTTCTGAGAAGGTGAACTGGGTGGAAGCGAGTAGGGGATTGCGGAAGGATATCGGCACCACATTCAAAATCATTCCGATGTCTGCCTCTGAGGCTGTAATTTTCGCGCCCTCGTGTGAAATCGCTAGAAGATTGGTCTCTGTGGAAAGGCTACCTAGTCTGGAGCCCGAGGTTTCAGAATGGTGTCCTGGGTTTGACGGCGTTGCAGGTCCGGTTTGTGAGCAGGGTATATGGATTGCGGTTTTTGGGGTTCCACTCGATTGCTGGGCTCCTAATACTTTCAAAAGCATAGGTGATTCTTGAAGAGGCTTGAGGGGGCTGGGTATGTCGTTTGATTACGGCGAGGAGGCTTTAATGTTGGGGTGTCTCGAAGGAACTGAAGTGGTCAGAATTTCTGAGATCTCACCTGATAGTTCGAATCCTTCAATGATACAGCAGGTGGGTCAGCTGGAAAGTTGGCGGTAGGAAGAGGATGAAATCCTTGGGACTTTGCATGGGGGTGTGAATCTGCCCATGGGCCCAAGGCGTGAGTTGGGTGTGGACTCGTCAGGCTTGGGGGAGACTTCTTCTCCTAGTTTTGGACCGGACAAGCAGGTTCCTTTGGCAGCGCGGATTGGGCTGGCATCACTTGCGGGCCCATCCAGCCTGTCTTTTGCTGGGCCCTCATCTTGCATTGGGATGGGCCCGTTAGAGCTGGGTTCTAGTGGGCCCTATATTACGAATTGTTGTGGGGAGGCTCAGTTGGACTTGACTGAGCAATTGGCTCTGTTTAAAGACTAGATGATGGGTATCGCAATAGATCTCATGCCTTCGTACTCTTCTTTTGAGCTTTTACGATTGCACAACTTCAAAAGAGTTGGAGGTTGTCGATGCTGGAGATGGAGGGGAGGATCCTCAGGCTGGTAAGGGAGAGTCAAGTCGGAGCTTGGATGGCTTACACGAGAAGGGAGCTAAGAACAGGGAGGATTCTGCTCCATCGGCTTGCAGGATTGTAAAAAAGGTGTCTCGAAGCTCTTTGATGGAGAGTTGTCGTGTGATCGGTGGGCAAGGTCAAGGCTCGGGGGTGGTGCTATCATGCTGCTGGATGGTGCTGGTGGGTGCTGGAAGTGTGGTGTTTCTGGTTCCCACCTCCTTTTGGATTATGTTGGCACTGTTTGGGGCAATCAAATCATTCTCAGTTCACTCTCGGCGTGGGGGATCAAAGTGTTAATCTTAACCACTTCGAATTGAAGTTATGCAATCACCTGCGTGATATTCCTTTATTTCCGGTAAGTGCTGGTTTCTGTTCGTGTTTTGCTTTCGCTAATCCCTCTCTAATGGTCTACCCCTTGCTTGCAGGTGCGGGTGCTGAATGTTTAGGTGAGGAAATGGTTCCGACCGACTGGATTAATGCTGAAATTTACTGTGAACATCTAGCGGTCACGGCTACCAGAATTACTGATTGTTCTACAGCCATTGGTCAGATTGTGGGTGGTTTGGGTTGCGTGTTTCCTGAGTTGGGGAGCCCTGTTTCGGTCACTCAAGAGTAGAGTGGAGTGAGAGTGACAGGTATGAGACAAAGTTTGATAATTTGGATGAATGGATGGGTGTGGAGGATATTGCTAGACTTTTTAGAGTGTCTGTGTCGGATAGGGTTGGGAACCCCATTCCCCTGGCCTCGGTTGTTAGGAAGTCTAAGAAGATGAGATGCGGTCAACCTCTTGGGTGTTCTCTGCGAGCTAGGAACACTTCGATGTGTTTACAGTACTTTAGGAGGAGAGTGAGGGAGCGTAAATCTGCTAGTGTTTGATGAAGATTCTGAGTTGGAACATTCGGGGGCTTGAGAGAGCTCATAAGAGAAGCAGTGAAAGAGTTGTGTGTTAAAGTTAAGCCTTTTATTGTTATCCTTCAGGAGACTAAAAAGGAAAGTGTAAGTGCCAGTCTGGTTAGGATAACTTGGAAAGATGGGCACCTGGAACGGGGTGTCCTCCCTTAGGTGGGAGCTTCAAGAGGAATACTGGTTATGCGGAACACAGAGTGTTTCTGGGGGTTCTTAGAGTGGATAGATTCTCGGTGTCCGTTAAGTTTACTAACTTGGAGGACCAATTTGTGTGGGTTCTTATAAGGGTGTATGGCCCTAATTGTAGGAGATGTAGAATGGGGTTTTGGGATGAGATTAGGAGTATTAGAGAACAATGGGACGGTCCTTGGCATCTTTTTAGGGATTTTAATGTGGTTAGGAGTTTGGAGTAAAGGAGAAGAGGTAGAGTTTTGGTTAGCAGCATGCGGGTTTTCTTGAGTCTCATTCGGGATCTTGACCTCGTTGACTATCCTTTGAACAAGGGGAGGTTTACTCGAGACTCATTCGGGATCTTGACCTCATTGACTATCCTTTGAACAAGGGGAGGTTTACATGGTCTAACTGTTAGGATAATGCTTTATGGTGCCGGTTGGACAGATGTTTGATCTCGTCTTGTTGGGATGATCACTACCCGTCAGTGTCTCAGTCGGTTTTGGAAAGAACCACTTCGGACCATTGCCCTATTCTTATCACCACGGAACTGGTTCGATGTGGTCCCTCTCCGTTCAGGTTTGAGAACATGTGGCTAGCAAATAAAGACTTCAAAGGTAAAATCAGAGAATGGTGGGCAGGAAGGGTTCATAATAATCGGGATTGGAAAGGGTTTCTTTTTATGCAATCCTTGAAGCACTTGAAATTTAATATAAAAGAGTGGAATAAAAGGGAGTTTGGTCATCTTGATTCTAGGAAAAAAGCTCTCACCGAGGTTATTGGTTGGATTGATAATGCAGAATAGAATGGGGAGATTTCTAGGGAAGAATTTGAGGAGAAGAAGGTGGCTAAGGATCAACTCGAGGTTGTGTTTAGGAAGGAGGAGATCAGTTGGAAGCAGAAATCTAAGGCAACTTGGCTTAAGGAGGGAGATGCAAATACTCGATTTTTTCATAAGGTAGCTAATGGGAAAGCAAAGGTCAATCTTAGAGTGGGATTTCAGATCTCAGGCGAGTTAGTTGAGGACACAGCTAAGATAATTGAGGAAATCTCAAGCTTCTATTCAGGGTTGTACAGGACAAAACAGGACTACTGTTTCGATGTGTCAAATTTAGGTGGGAGGAAATTGTCGGTTCAGCATGCTACGTGGGTGGAGAGACCTTTTTGAGGATTAGGAGATTAAAGTTGCAGTTTGGGAGCTAGATAAAGACAAAGCTCTTGGCCCGAATGGTGTCACTATTGCCTTCTTTCAAAAATGTTGGGAGATTGTGAAAGATGATCTTACTAGAGTGGTTCATGAGTTCTATGAGAGCGGTGTGATCAACAAAGCCACGAATGCCACATTTATTGCACTTATCCCCAAAAAAATTGGAGCTTTAGAGCTTAAGAATTTCAGGCTGATCAGCTTGACTACTAGCTTATATAAGATCATTGCAAAGATTTTGGCTTCTAGGATTAAATCTGTGGTTGGGAATTTGGTGTCGTTGAATCAGAGTACATTTATTGCAGGAAGGCAGATACTAGACAATGCTCTTACTGCAAACGAGGTGGTTGAAGAATGGAAGAGGATGGGCAAAGAGGGCATGGTTTTGAAACTTGATGTGGAAAAAGCATATGATCGGGTGGCGTGGCAATTCTTAGACAAGGTATTAGAATCGAAAGGATTTGTGGTTAGATGGAGGAAATGGATATATGGATGTGTTAGGAATGTAGTTTTTCCTTTTTGTGGAATGGTGGGGTGTATGGTCAAGTAGTTTCATCTCGCGGGTTGAGACAGGGGGACCTCTCTCACCTTTCCTTTTTACTTTGGTAGCCGATGTTTTGAGGTTGGTAATGAGCGGGTTAGCATTTCCCATTTGCAGTATGCAGATGATACATTACTGTTCATTCGTGCAGAGGAATGCCAGACGTATTGGATCAAGTCTATTGTCAGATGCTTTGAAATGGTGTCAGGTCTAAAGGTGAATCTGGAGAAAAGCAGTTTGGCGGGTCTTAATTTGCCTCAAGATAGGGTGGAAGTTTTTGCGTCAGTTCTTGGGTGTAGGGTTCAAGAGTGGTCTTTGTCTTACCTTGGGCAATACCTCTTGGAGGCAACCCTAAGGCTATTAGTTTTTGGGACCCGGTCGTGGACAGGATTAGTAAGACGCTAGCATCTTGAAAAAAAGGATATCTATCCTTAGGTGGGAGAATCACTCTTATTAAGGCAGCCTTAGCTAATATCCATGCTTACTACTTGTCGCTGTTTAGGGCACCTAGTAGAATTATGAAGGGTCTAAAGAAATTACAAAGAGATTTCCTATGGGAGGGAAGTAGTCTCAAGAAATATCATCTAGTTAAGTGGGAGTCGGTTTGTCATGAGACTGAAAAGGGGCGGGGGGTCTTAACTTGGGAAATATTGCCAGTCATAACATTGCTTTATTGGGTAAATGGCTGTGGAGATTCAGTGAGGAAAGAGATGCTTTGTGGTGTACAGTTGTTTACAGTAAATTTGGCGGTCATTCCAACGGCTGGGACTGTAATCCCTTGGCTAGATGTTCTAGCACTAGTATTTGGAAAGAAGGTGGTGTCAATTTTCCCTGTTTTTTCTAGTCTTGTTCGGTTTAGAATTGGGGACGGGAGTCGGGTTCACGTCTAGCATGACCATTGGTGGGGGAAGTCTATACTTGTAGTGCGGTTTGCCCGTTCGGGTTCGCTTCTAGCATGACCATTGGTGGGGGGAGTCTATACTTGTAGTGCAGTTTGCCCGTCTTTTCTGGGTGATTTCAGTTAGGGATGCCCTAGTGTTTGAGGTTTTATCCTGGTCAGATTCGGGTCTGGTTTGGAGTTCGCCCTTCAGAAGAGACTTGCAGCCTTCAGAGTTAGTAGAGCTTGGGGACCTCTTTCATGATTTAGGGGATGTTTTCATTGGGGCCGAGTGTATAGACCGTAGGATTTGGAGTCCCTGTAGTAGTGGTGGCTTCTCTGTGAGCTCTTTCTTCTCTACTATCCGACCACAGTCCACCTCTATCTCTTTCCCTCATCATTGTGTCTGGTGTCCTTTTGTTCCTCCTAGAGTCGAGGCTTTCGTTTGGATTGCTATATTACACAAGATTAACACTTGTGATCTGTTAAGGTGGTCGAGCCGTGCATTGTCGCCTCATATGTGCTTTATGTGTAGACAGGCAGGGGAATCAGCTGACCATCTTTTCTTGCATTGCCCGTGGCCAGAGATGTGTGGCACTTCTTCATACAGATTGGGGTTTGGTGAGTGCTGCAAGAGGAGATTGGGGAGTTCCTAGTTTAGTGGAATTTCCCATAGCTCAGAGAGAGGAAGAATGATGTCACAGGGAGTGTGGCATGCTACACTTTGGACCATTTGGGGGGAGTGAAATCTAAGGGTGTTTGAGGATAGGAAAGATCAATTGGTTTGATTATTGACTCTATTTTGCGGTTGGTATGCTCTTGGATGGCGGTGCTTCCTGCTCTTAGAGGACTATCTATGACTGATATACTCGTGGGATGGTCTGAGGTAGCTAGGACATATCCACACTCGATGCAGCGGTGGCTAGGTGGCAGGCACCATCTGCTGGGGTTATCAAAGCGAATTTTGATGGTTCGTTCATCTTTTGGGAACCCAGAGAAGTCAGGTATTAGTGGAGTGTTCAAAGATCACAGCGGTCAGCTTTTACATGTGGAGTGTTCAGAGATCACAGTGGTCAGATTTTACATGCCTTCTTTGGGCCAGTGGGGACTGGCGGCTCTACGAGGGCCGAGGTGCTAGCTCTTCTTACTAATGTCAGGGAGGAAGTCAGAGTGAGATACAACCAGGTGACGTTTGAGGGAGATTCTGCCTCAGTGATTTCTTGGATGTCAGGATCGGTGGATTGTCCGTGGTGTTTCTTTCATATGGTCAGGTTGGCAAAATTCTTGGGTGGTAAGATTCATGCTTCTTTTACACATATTCCCAGAGATGGTAACGCTATAGTTGATCGATTGGCTAGAGATGGGGTCACCAGAGATGGTTTGTTCGTGGGTATTTCGTCAGTAGAGATGGTGAAGGGAGGTGGATGATGAGTTTCTGGGAGGTGTCTCTATAGCTCGTGTTGCTGCATGTGGATCTTGAACGGCATGTTTTTGTTTTACTATGCATCTGGCTATGTTTTTCATCCTTTTTATTTTTATGCACTGGTACCCTTTGGGACCATGGTGCTCACCTTGCGCGCCTGACCTATTTTTCTTCTGTTTTTTCCATACCTCTTTTGTTGTATGCATTTTCCTCTATTAATATATTGCTGGTTGCTTATCAGAAAAACAGATAAAAAGTAATTTCACACAATTGACAGACCCTTGCGGGGATTATATGGGTAAACCAGGCCCCTTGTGGATTGGGGGCATTTTTATAGACCACATACTTCATAGCTTTCCCAAATGAGGAGGGAAATACTATCAGGTCTAAAACATGCGCTACTCACAGGTTTTAAGAGAGGATAAGGCTCAAGGTTTCACTTCTTTGGACTTGGAAGGCTACTCATCAACGGTGATTTCTTTCTTACTACCTCAAAAGGTAATTCTCGAAGACTCATCAAGCTCATTCCTTTGGCTAGCAGATAGGCTAGCTAAGGTGGAGTGGAGAGGGGGATTGCTTCTTGGGTATCCCTACAAATTATATGTTGTCTGATGGTGATTGATATCGTACTTGTGAGAGTCTTGTTCCTCTTTATTTTTGATGTTTTGTTTTTTTCTTCTCCTAGCTGACCTCTCGGTCAGCTTGCTTTATCATGTACATTCCTATTTCTTCTACTAATATATCTCTTTGTTATTCATTAAAAGGAAAAATTCTCATAATTAAATTTGAGCAGTTTTTGAAAACAAAGGCTTAATGATAAAAAGAACAATAGGTTCGGCATTGTCGAGCTAATCTCGTAGTGAACATGGCGAGAAAGATAGCAAGCAACTGCAAATACTTGAATTGAGCCCAAAGTAAACGACGTAGATCCATTTGATCAATTCAATGAATTTTCCCCTTCTAGTACATGCCATCATGACTTAAGAATCTTACAGGCACAGAAAATGCAAGTTGCAGTCATGGAAAATGTGATGTTTTCTTGATCATCAACTACATTTTCACTTAGCCATAGCTCTCCAGTTTTCAGGATGATTTCAAATAACAGTAGGGAATAACTCTTATTAAAGGAGACTATCAAAGTGTTGATAAAACAACAGTTCCAGGGATTTGAGATGCCAACTAAACTCTTTGTTATAGGGGGCACATAGATAACTGATGAACAGGCTTTCCAAATGAAGTAAATGATTTTTTTTTAATCAAAGACAGATTATATTAATGAAAGTGAAAAAAATAAAATATATACAGGCCCCTCAACGGTAAGCCGAACAAAGGGGAAAACTAAATGCACAAGTGTAGCTATACAGATACGTGCAAGATGCTACTCCTCAACCACCGGTCCCATCATATCTGGGGAGGGGATCCCATAAGAAAATACCACCCTCCCCACACCTCATCTGGCCATGCTATCAGCTCTATGATTCGTCTCTCTATGGATGTGTCTGAACGAGGCGTTCAAAGCACTCCCCAAGGATCGGCACAACTGTACATAGTGGCTGAATCTCCACGGGAAGCTCCTCCATCCCTCAACAATGATATCACCGATAACGAGTCACCCTCCACCTCCAAATTATGATAACCCTGTGCTCTCACCTTACGTAAACCATACAAAAGGGCCAAGATCTCGGCTCTAGATGAGTCGCCCTCCCCCACATGACCCGAGAATCCGTATATGATAATACCTTGGTGATCTCTAAACACTCCCCCCACTCATAAGAACCAAATTCATCTTCACTCTCCCTTCCCAAGAGGGGGGTACCAAATCCTCCTCACCCTAACACTCGCGGGCGACGATCATGCCACCTCTCCAAGAATGCTTCATGTCAGAAATAGAAACGCCTCTAAACTGTAGGAAGACTGACATACAGAACGCCACAATATATGTAACTAACTCGATCATATGTTGTACCGGCATGCTCCTACCATAAAAAATCCTGCTATTTCGCTCCCTCCAGATGACACATAGCATCGCTAGGAATACCACCCTGTACATTAGTCTTCCCATGAACCCCAAGAGAGGCATCTGCCACTGCATGAGAGCTCCGCGACACCCTTGGGTAAGACCTAAACTACCCCTGTCAAAGATATGAAATGTGACCACAAAGCAGATGCCACCGGACAATGTACCATCAAGTGGTCTAGAGACTCCCCCTCCTCTCTGCACATGAATCACATATGTGGCGAGATCATCCAATTTTTCCTTCTCCGCTGAAAAATGTCACATGTCTTGACTTTGTAAAGTAATGAGGTCCAAATGAATGCCTCGACTCTTGGAGGAGCATGAGAGAACCAAAGGCGAATGGCAAGAAAAGGAGGCAAGTGGTGCTCCCTAGTTGAGAGCAAAATAGACCGAAAGGAATGACATGAGAAAACTCCATTTGTGTTAGGTGCCCAAATCCTAACATCCGGGGAGTATGGAGAAATGACGACAAACTGCAAAGACTCCAAGAGTGACATGAAAACCCATGCTCCCTGAGATCTCTCCTAAAATCAATGTTCCAACCCAAACCCGAAGGAGACCAGGATAACACATCAGAAACAAATATGTGCCTATGACGAACAATTCAATATATCAAAGGGAAAGAAGACGCCAGGGTGGTCTGACCCCACCAAAGATCATGCCAAAAGGAGATAGTAGACCCATTCCAGACACCCCACCTAACATGAGAATAGAACAAGGGACCGAGGCTAGGGAAAGAAGACGTCGGGGTGGTCTGACCCCACCAAAGATCATGCCAAAAGGAGATAGTAGACCCATTCCAGACACCTCACCTAACATGAGAATAGAACAAGGACCGAGGCTTGAGACTGCCTTCCAAGGACTGGTACATGGGATCCTAGCCCTGGGGTTAACCTCCAACCCATTTGACTGAGACCCATACTTGCTACGGATTACCTCGTACCACAATAAATCCCTATCCATACCAAATCGCCATAGCCATTTACTGAGAAGGGATAAATTCCTCTCCCGAATGTTGCCCAAGCCTAAGCTCCCCTTGGTTTTGCTCTTACAGACATCAACCCACTTGACCAGATGGTCCTTACGCTTACCTCCCCCCTCACACAAAAACTCCCACTGCAACTTCTCTAACATCCCTGCTAACATAGCCTTGAATCCAGCTCCTCAAACGACCATCAAACCCTTTCCACTCTAGGACGTTATCCAAGAAATTCCATTCAACTCTATCATATGCCTTCTCTTAATCTAATTTCAACACTAGTCTTGCCTCCCCTTTTCTGATCCTATCCTCCACCACTTCATTTGCCACTAGCACACTATCCATAATCTGCCTCCCTGAGATAAAAGCACTTTGATTGGCAGAAATGATACCCCCAATTACCATCACCAACCTGCAGGTAAGAACTTTAGAGATAATTTTGTACAAGATAAGTGATCAGGCTAATGGGCCTTAAGTCCTTTATCTCCACCACCCTCACCATCTTAGGAATGAACACCAAAAATGTGAAGTAAATGACTGCATGACAGAAAACCAGCACAGTTGATAGAAAAGTTATGGAATTAAGTAAACGATACTGTGTTTCTGACTATAATACACGTGTTCACAGACCTGATGATAGCAAATATGAAGGATAAATATAGGATGTATGAAGGACAGGAAATATAGAAAGCGTACAATGGGAAGCAAGAAGAGAGAGATTATTTTATTAAGCACAAACCCAAGGACTGTCTGATACAAGTATAGCATACTACAAATAGCAAAACAGGTATTAGGGAAATTATTGATTTCAAATTCAGATCTTTAGACCAAGATTATTTTATTAAGCATATTGTCTATAATAGAAGTAAATTTCATGTAGACAGCCATGTAGGTCATTAAGAAAATAATGAATCCATTTAAGGTAGGTTGAGATTAAAAAATAAAAATAGAAATGAAAAGAAAAAAATAAAAATAACAGAAAAGGAAAGGTGAAAGAGGAGCCGGAGAAGAATAAGCGAAAAAAGGGATCCAAAAACTTTAATTTGCTTCTCTACTGACAAATAACTAAAATTTGATAATAATTGGAGCTAAACCTTTCTAATAAAGTTAAAGTTGAGAATCGTAACTTTGCATAACCCATACCTTTAGTTTAGATAACTAACAAGAATCATCAACTGCATACTCAGGTGGAATCCCAAGATAAATTTTAAGTACATATCATAACATAATTTTTCTGATATAATTCATCAATTATAAAAAAAAAAACAGAATTTTGGCGATATAAAGTATATGCATGGAAAAACCAAGAAATAAAACAATGAGAAATATGTACACTTGTACACCATTCTTCTCAAGTCTAAATATTGGAATGAAAATAAGCATAAATCTTGTTTTTCCTACTGAAAACTTTACACATAGAAACACAACCATCAAGCAACAAAAAGGTCAACATGTGTTTTTTAACTTTAAAATTTTGCATTAGTGTCTTATAGATCAACATCAAATTACTATCTTAGCCAAAAATATCAATTCTACCTGAGTTACATCCAGCATAGATGAAAATATGCCGATAAAGAACCTCATGCTAACATATGCAAGTTCCCAATGATGACTGAAAAAAAAATATTTGGAAAGTTTCGCCGACTCCTTTTTTTTTTGATTGATAAAAGTGTATTGTATATATATTAATATAAATGGAAAACTATACAAATATACCTTATTACATACAATGAACCCAAAAAAAGTAAACCTGACTAATCCCAAAACATTCCCCACTTGCTGTCAAAATCTTCAAACAAAATATCCTGAAATTCCTCCTGAGTAGAAGCCCAATAAAAGATTAGAGCCAAAACTTTATCGGCCAATTTCTGAGCAGACACCTCCTTGCCATAAAAAACCCTGCTATTCCTCTCACACCAAATCGACCAAAGTATCGCTGCTGGGCAAATATTCTACAAAATAGTACTCCTTCTCCTTCCCACCTTCTTCCTCTTCCATCCCCAACTCACTAGAGCAGTTTTCAAATCCTCCGGCATGACCCAAACCATACTAAATCTGAGAATAAAAGCCTCCCATAAATTCCGGGCAAAAACGCAATGCAGAAAAATATGGGGTGCAGTCTCCTCCTCACATTTACACAAACAACATCTAGAAGCCATATGCTAGGCTCTACTCTTTAAATTGTCTAAAGTAAGAACTTTATCCTCAACAGCAGTCCATAAAAAAAAGGAAACCTTAGAGGGTATACCATCACACCAAATCAACTTCCACTGGCCCTCCTTCCTCTTGCCATCTTTTAAAGAATTGTACATTGACCAGACCGTAAACATTCCATCGTCGGACTGCTGCCAAGATCTAGAATCTCCGTCTCCACAAACATTGACAGTGTTTAACTGTCCCCATAAATCCACAACTTCCTCCACCTCCCAATCTAAAACGTTCCTCCTGAAATTCAGATCCCATCTCCACCCCACCTCTTCAAAAACCAAATAATCCTTCACCCAAGCATTGATATTGGAAGCTAACGCCGCCACTCCTGGAAATCTTTTTAACAGTGATAGATCCCCACACCATACATCCTTCCAAAATCTGATCCTATCTCCTACTGCCACCCTATAAATAACTCCTTTATGGAACAAAGCCATATAGCTGCAAATTGCTTTCCAAAAACCTGTCCCATGTGAACTTCTACAAGTTCCAGAATTCCACCCCCTTCCTCCAAACCGTATTTACTGCTAATCACTGTCCTCCAAATAAGGGCTTCTTCATCAACATCTGAAGAATCTATCCCTTGAATAATATAAGGGCTTGAAACCCGCCACAACCTCAACAGCACAAATTCACAAATACCTACTTCAATATCAAACCTAATTGACGGTACTGCCAGCAACACCAACACCAGAAATAATATCAATCATCTATAGGAAGAAGTTGCATCAATTAACTTCTCTCCATCTTACATCACAGTCCATTCACAGATGTACAGATGCTAACCCCACAACTTCAACTTCTTAGCCTCTTGAGTCAAATTCTTCATCCTACTCTTCTCCCTTAAGTCCCATGTTTCTTCCATTTCCGTACCATCTCGTGTGTGGTTTATGTGTGAGCGTATGTTTGTGTGCATGAGAGAGAGAGAGCGAGAGAGAGAGAGAGAGAGAGAGAGAGAGAGAGAGAGAGAGAGAGAGAGAGAGAGAGCAAATAATAA
>JAUPMG010258251.1:0-20910 GCA_031762675.1 Pachysandra terminalis | reverse complement strand
ACTTACTTGTATTCCGGTTGAAGACAATGAGAACAAACAGAGATCCGAAGAATCTTCTTCCCCTCTTCACTTCCTCTTCTCCTCTGCAGCAAAACACCAACCAGAAAACAGATCAGCACCTTTTCTCTGCTCTCTTGGTCTCTCTCTCAACTCTCTTGGACGAACTAGCAATTGGAGGGTTTAGGGATTAACCTCCCCTAATAACTCTCCCACCATCTCCACAAAGCCGACACCTACACCACATCTCCACAAGACTAGTTCAACGCACAACCGGGCGTTGAACACGAAACCCATTCAAATTCAAAACTTGAATTTGCACACATAACCCCCAACTATATAATATAACAAATTAACCCCACAATTACAAATAATAATACCATCTAACCCTTAAGACTAATTAGTCACATAAAACAGCAAATAAAAAGCACATAAAATAGAATAAAATAAAATAAATTAAAGAGGAAATTCGGTTAACGACTTTAAGCCATTACAGTAAAAGTCACACATAGTATACGTATTAGACTACTAACACACATAATGTACAATCAATCATTAAAAATAGACACATACATGATATTATGTTCTAAAAATTATTATATTATGTCTAATAAGGTTAGTAATGAGTTTAATATGCTAATCACTTTTAGGTTTAATAAATCACCCTATGGTCAAGGCTCTAATAGGTTCAATTATGGGGTATAGGTAGGTCAAAACATGCAATTCAATCATAACAACCTGGAAACTCTTCCCACATTTCTAACTCTTCATTATACATATGTGAAATGAGCCAAACTATCATAAAGTAATCACAAGAGGGTTCGGTCGAGTGCTCGGTCGACCGAGGCTTGGAAAAGTGTGCCAAGTTTCCTAAAAACTCATATATAGGTTGGTCTGTGTCTAATTAGGTTGAAACGAGTCAAAAACCATTGTGATCATCCACGGGGCAAGTGGACCCTAGGTTGAACGGGTTACGAAGTCGCCACCATCCATCAGATCGGGGTGTGAATGGTCACCCATTTGTTTTATCAATTATTTGTAAAAATAGACCAAAATCATGAAATTTGGGTGTCTAACCAGAAATTAAGGCAAGGGGGTTTATTTGAGAGGATGAGAAGGTGTTAGGCACCCACCCTCTCCCGGTTCAAGGATATTTGGCCAATTTATTAAAATCTAAAAATAAACTAAAATTACTAAAATTATAGAAATATACTAAAAATAAAAAAGCCCAAATGCATCAAAACCTTAAAAAAATACTAACAAAATCTAGAAATGCCTAAAATAATAACAAAATTGCACATTAAAAAAAATCAAAGATCTACTCAATTAGAGGTTGCTACAACCATGGATTAATTGGATTCATCAAAACAGAATTATCCATAACATGCTTTTAATACATCCCATAATCATGATAAAATGATAAAAAAAAATTGAAAAAAAAAAACAAATTAAAATACCTGTAGCTATTGTGCTGTGTGTCGTCCTCTGCTTTGAGCTCCTTTGATGAGCTAAGCTTGAAAGGTGGTTGTTGGGTTGCTCAGCTTCAGGTGTAGAGCTGCTAGTGATGGAGTGAGAAATGGAAAGAGGGGTAGCTCTGTTGTAGGGGTATGGTGGTGAGTTACAGTGGAAACATGAGATGGAGCAGTGGAGAGGGGAGAGAGAGATCAGAGGGTGCTGTGGAGAGTTGGCTGCTTCTCAAGCCAAGCCTTCAAGGAGTTGCAAAAACAAGGAAACTGCACATTAGTACAAATTGGGGTGTCTACAGCTACCCCTCTTTGTCGAAGTCACGAGTGACGGACGACAAAGAAAATACATAACCTCAATTTGCACAGTTCAATAAAATTGTGCTTTGTGCCAAAATTACTCTTCATATTTTGAACTTCCAATATTTTTTGTTTTCAAAAGAGATATTCTATCAAGGGAATGTGCCTATTCCCGAATAGGGGAATGCTTGTCTTTCAAAAGGCGACGTTGCTACATCTCAAGAAGACAAAGCACAAAGGTCTAAACCTCTTTGAGCTGTGTATAGCTCAGAGGTAAGAGGGTTTTGAGTTTCTTTCATTGAATTTTTTTTTTCTGAAAGTTCAATTTATGAAGAATAAGTTTGACTAAAAGCAACGTCCAGTTCATGAACTCGGAGATAACTGAGGACTAGGACTTATCAGTGTTAAGCCTAGTCATCATTGAGCTGCTTCAAAGGGTTGGAAAAATTCCAACCTCAATGATTAATATCGCAGAACTGTCTAGAATCAGGTCCACTTGTGAGACGAGATCCAAAAGTGACAGAATTGCTTTTGACTAGACCGACTATTACAATACAATCTCTAATCTTCTTTCTTCAATTATCTCGTCAGTTTGATCGGATTTCACTCTTCTTTGAAGGTCCCGCTTCCTTGTTATCTTTGAGTGAACCTCATTGGGGGACGAACAGGAAGATTCCTTTTAAGTGTACTCCATTGGAAAGGTGATATGCTCCTTTGTGCTTCATCTGGAGTTGCAACTTTGGGCTTGTTCTCTTTTTCTCTTGCCTCATGTGAATTCTGGTTCTTCCTTGGATTTCATGGATGATTGGCTTTGCTTATTTCTCACTCCTTTTTGAAATGCTTCCCCTGAATGATTTAGCTCTTCTCCAATTCTTTTCTTTTCTTTCACCATTTTTCTATAATTCCCCTCTGATATCTAAGGCTAAAAGGAAAAAAACAAAGTACAAATGCAAAAAGAGAGATTTTTTATGCCTTTTTCATTTTTTCTTTTCTTTTTATGATGATTTTCTTTTCTTTAATGAATGATTATTATTTTTTTTGAAGACCTCAAATAATCTGAAGATTTTTAAATTGAACACTTTTTTTTTTTTGAAAATCCTAGATTTATCAGCTCTGGCCTCACCATTTTTTTTATAATAAGATGATCGAAATAACCAAATTAGTCTTCTTCAAATGAATACTAAAAATATGATTGAACAACATTAGAGAGTTGTAACCAAAATCTTAAGAATTTGAATTCGTCCCCGGTGATTGTCAGAGCCAATGTCATCTTTCAGCTCTTGAGAGAATGAAAGAGATGTTCATCCCGACCTAATCAAAACTGTCGGAATAATACTAGACCAAGCTGTTCAAAGACGTCAACGATGATGACAGCAATTGCCTAGTGTAGAAGAATTCCTTCACTTCATTGGATGATCTGTAGATACCACTGTACTCTACTTAAAGTAGCAAGATGATTCCAAATTTATGCTAGAGATTATTCGCTTCTTGAAACATTTATTTATTTATTTTGCCTCTACCGCCTGTTAGGGTTTTCACTAGAGTTGGTTTCCACATTCTTTTTGTGCAATGACGACTTTGCAAGTTTTCATCGTGCCTATTTTGTTTTCAATTATCAAGCATTTTATTCCATCATCATTGTAAAGGGTGTTTTGTGAAAGATTCACCAACGGTAGAATTACTGATCGACGGAAGCCTAAATCGATTAACAACCATACCCCGACTTTAGCAGAATCAAAAGAGTAAAACAAAACGACCGTTTGGAACGGGTTGGGTCAGGTTAAGGGAAATAGTGGGTCGGAGTGTTAGGAGTTCATGATCTCTCTTCAGAGACACGTGTCAGGAGTCTGACTCATTGAAGTTCCCCAACCCCTATTTCTCATAGTAAGATCAAGGGAGCATATACTTCAGAGCTGTCTTTAAGCAATCTTCCATACTCCTCCCATCATCCCTAGTCTAATGGTAGTTTTAGACTGCACCTGAAACAGGTTGCCTACGCACCCAAATAGGGATCAAGTCAGACGTAGTTCAAGGTCTAAGGATTTCATGATCTCCCTCTGCCCCTCTTTCCATCCTTTTTTTCATCATATGTTTCAAGGATAGTGAGCTGCTATTTATAGCATTTGGAGAAAGATGGCGTAAGTTAGAAATCCGTTAGGAATTGTCTATCGGTGTTAAAATGCTTACTTGGGGTAACATGCATTAATTACCCCAATTTATTAGGTGGACCAATCCCAAGTCATATTAACAAATTACATGTTTGCCACTGAAAACCATGACACTACATGTAGTTCGTGACAAGATGTTGGCAAGTCCCCCTATATGTCACACTCATGACACCGCAATATGGGCGATGGCGATCAGTAGTATGAGTGTAGTAAGAGTCGTTAGTCTTGGAGTTGTTAAGGCTATCTAGTCTTAGCACTGTCGAGGTTCTCAAGCCATAGTGCTTTGGGGCCTCATTGGACAGAGGTACGGATGACCTTCTACGTCATTGAGGTTTTCTTTCATGGAGACATATGCTTAGTGAGATGCATCTCTATATCGACTACCCGTCGAGGGGGTTTGACGTCCGCCACGGAATATCGACTACCCGTCGAGGGGTTCCGGCTTACCACCATGGATATCGATTTCCTGTCGAGGGGATCCGGCTTACAGCCATGGATATCGACTGCCCATCGAGGGGATTCGGCTTACCGCTGTGGATATCGACTGCTCATCAAGGGGATCTGGCTTACCGTCATGGACATCGACTGCCCGTCGAGGGGATCCGACTTACCGCCGTGGATATCGACTGCCCGTCGAGGGGATTTGGCGTACCGCCATGGATATCAACTGCCCGTCAAGGGCATCTGTCTTACAGCCATGGATATCGACTGTCCATCGAGGGGATCCGGCTTACGGCCGTGGATATCGATTGCTCGTCGAGAGGATCCGGCATCCACATGGTGGAATAATGTAAAGAAATGTCTTTGTAGTATTATCTTGGCAAAGTAGTGTCATTTATGGTTCCAACTTGACGAGGGGGCATCAACATTGCGAGTTGATCCTCCGCGGTACAAAGTGGCGTGGAGGATCAATATTGAGGATTGATCTCCCGCGGTACCCCTTGGGACGAGGGCATCAACATTGAGAGTTGATCCCCCCGCAGTACCACCTGGGACGAGGGGCATCACCCCGTGGTAGCACGTGGTGAGGGGCATTAAAACCTCACAAGTTGGCCGCTCTTGGCTTCCTCGAATCAGACTTCCCAAGGGGTCACCCGTCCTGGTATTACTCCCCCGCCCAAGCACGCTTAACTGCGAAGTTCTCATCGGGTTCACGGTCATTATGGCTTCAAGTGACTTATGTCATAGAATGGTGTGAACATACACATAAGTACTTCACCTTTACCTGCCAATTTCACAAGTTGATCACCCGCGGTACCCCTTGGTGAGGGTCGTGATCCTGATAGGTGCCCATGTTTCATCAGATTATGGGCCTTTGACATTTTCCATATCTACAATCACCAATCAAAATAAGAGTTCAATTTCTTTGTGATTAAAGATTATCTTGATCAAATTAAAGACGACTTATCACACAAGACGAAACAAAGGCTGGGTTAGGTTTATGAAAGAAAGACAAAAAGGCTTAAAGACTATTTTTGATGAAATTGGTGAACTAGAATTGTACATTTTTCTTTTCTCGATTTCCCTCAGATATGAAACTTTCTGCCCCAAGTTTTGAGTATTTCCCAATTTCCCTTGATTTTTTTGGACTATTTGATTTGTTTTTGTTTTCACCCTTCTTTTTTCTTCTTTTTTCTTCTTTTTTTTTCCCAACATCTATTGCCCCAGTTTATGAATCTTCAAAATAATTTTCCAAAATTTTCATTGATTCTAGTTCTTTTGCCCGAGTGTGGGCTATCCCTTGATTATATTTCTTTGCCCCAATGTGGGGTATCCTTAATTCTACTTCTTTGTCCCAGTTTATGAATCTTCAAAATTATTCTCCAAAATTTTGATTGATTCTACTTCTTCTTTTGCCCCAGTGTCGTGTATCCCTTGATTCTGCTTCTTTGCCCCAGTGTGGGGTGGTTAATCCCAGTTTGGGTCATAGAAAAGAAACTATAAAGCTCAAAAGGGTTTAACTAGGGATTTTACGATGTAAGGATCACATGAAAAATGGTCTCTGAAATATAGAATTTAATTTCTGGCAAAATAATTTCTTTTAGACTGATTGGTTCAAGAAAAATCCTTCGGACCCACCAATGTAAGGATCGAAGCTCCATTGAACAAAATTTTCTTCACAGCATATTGTCTTTCATGATTGGCTTGAATTTTTCTTCTTTGATTTGGTTCAACTGGATCTGGCCTGAAATCTTTTCATCTTCTTTTAGCTCTGGTGATGTCGTCAACTGAATTAAGTAAGATTGACAGCTGAAAATTCTTCAAATCGAATCTTGTAATCTTATAAATTTGAATTTCATGCTCGATCTTTTCACCATTCAGATTCTCAACAATCGCTTCTTCTCAACTGGCTTCAAATTGACGATCTATGAACAACAAGGTCTGCATCTATCCTCATAAGTCTTGACACGGCCGAGCAAAAATATCTATACAATCATTCACTCTTTTGCCCAAAGAATAACAACACTCAAATTTTCACTTGTTTTGGATCCTTTTCCGTCCCCAAATTTACGATCACAGTCTCTTCAATGTTAGGCTTCACATCCTTTTTACTCTTTTTTAAAGATTTCATTTGGCTATTATAATCAAGCTAATACAAAGAAAACACACAAGACTTTTTGATGATAAATCTTTTTTAATGCTCTTTTTGAATTTTTTTATTTGATTTTTTTTATGGTTTTTGATTTTTGATCATTTTTTTTATTTTTTTGAAATTTTGATTTCGATTTTGATTTTGTTTGTGTTTGTGTTTTTTTTTTAACCTTCTTAAATCACTTTTCCCAAGGTCTAAGGTTCATTAAAATACTAAACCTTGAGAAAAGTGGATACAATTAATAGCATGACAATGGTCCTCCGAATTGTGGGGAGATGATATGATCTCTTCGACGCTATATGCAGGCATGGAAATTCACAGATTGATAAGAAGTGGCAATGTACTTCAAAACCTGCAACTACAAAGAACTTCAGAGTATCTCATAAATAATAATTATGATGCATGCCTAATGTGATGTATGAGGATGTGAATGCAATGATGTATGAATGTTTGAAATGATTCAAAATGAATGTGGATGCAATAATGATGTGTGATGAAAAAAGAAATCCTACTTCTAGGCGGATATACAATGAACTCTCCTAAAGAGACAAAAAAAAAAAAGAAGGATCCTACTTCTAGGCGGCTTACAGCGAAACTCTCTTAGAAGAAGGGACAAAAACCTACTTTTGGGAACCTAAGAAGTGAACTCTCTCAAAAGAGGCGAAAGAAGGAAAATATCCTACTTCTAAGCGGCAAAAAAATGAAACTCTTCTAGAAGCGACAAAAACCTTCTTTTGGACGGCTAAGAAGCGAACTCTCCCAAAAGAGGTGAAAGAAAGAAAAATCCTACTTCTAGGCGGCTAAAAAGCGAAACTCTCCTAGAAGATGGAAAAAAACCTACTTTCGAGCGGCTAAACAGCGAACTCTCCCAAAAGAAGCAAGAGAAAGAAAAGTTCATACTTCTAGGCGGCTAAAAAGCGAAACTCTCAAAGAAGATGGACAAAAACCTATTTTCGGGCGGCTAAAAAGTGAAACTCTCCTAAAAGATGGACAAAACCTACTTTCGGGATGCTAAAAATGAAACTCTCTCAAAAGATGCGAAAGAAGAAAAGATCCCACTTCTAGGCAAATAAAAAGCTAAACTCTTCTAGAAGATGGACAAAAACCTACTTCTTGGCGGCTAAAAAGTGAAACTCTCCCAAAATAGGCAAAAGAAATAAAAGATCCTACTTCTAGTCGGCTAAAAAGCGAAACTCTCCTAGAAGATGGACAAAAACCTACTTTTGGACGGTTAAAAGGCTAAACTCTCCCAAAATAAGCAAAAGAAAGAAAAAATCCTACTTCTAGGCGGCTAAGAAGCGAAACTCTCCTTGAAGAGGGACGAAAACCTACTTCTGGGCGATTAAAAAGCGAAACTCTCCCAAAAGAGGCAAAAGAAATCTCTTTGGATGATAAAATGATGTAATGTAAGTGCATGAAATGATAATACGTGAGATAATGAGATGATATGATGTGTACATGAAATGATATGTTGCAAGTGAGTGATGGCTCTCCTAGACATACCAAAGGAGAACACACTCAAATGCAGTGTAATGGAATGATAAAATGCAAGTGAGCGAACGGCTCTCCCAAACATACCAATGGAGAACGCAATCACATGAAATGCAAGGTAATGATGATGATGCAAGTGAGCGAACGGCCCTCCCAGACATACCAATGGAGAACGCACTCAATTGCAATGCAAGGTAATGATGCCAATGCAAGTGAGAGAACGGTCCTCCCAGACATACCAATGGAGAGCGCACTCAAATGCAATGCAATGTAATGATGATGATGCAAGTGAGAGAATGGTTTTCCTGGATATACCAACGGAGAACGCACTCAAATGCAGTGCATGAAATGAGAATGATGTGAATTCAAAGTGAAATGAATATTATGGCAAATGAAATGTAGGAATGGGCCTCCCGATGTGACAAAGTACATCTCGAAAGACCATGCATGTATGCTCGTGATATAAAAACTTGATGATTCTGAAGATACTCCAAACGTGTCTTTTCTTTTTCCTCTTTTTTTTTTAATTTAAAGTGATTGATTTTTCTTTTTCTCTTTTTTTTAAACAATTGATTTTTTGATTTTCTTTCTTTTTCTTTTTTCTTCTTCTTCTTTTTTTTTTTAATTATTGATCTTCATTGATTTGTTTTCTTTTTTTTTTTTGTTCCTAACATGTATCCAGGGTCTCAATGTGATTAGCAGTGAACAATGGACCCATGGATAAGGCCTTAACCCATGTATGCCCCTTTTGGCTTACCTAGACCATGTGGGCTTACACAGGTTTTGGTCCTTTAGGCCATCATTCATTGAATGGATAAGGCTAAATGAAGTGCATATGAATGTGGGTCTTGATCCACATGTGAGCAATGGACCCTTGGATAAGGCCTTGGTCCATATGGCCCTCTTGGCTAACTTGGACCATGTGGGGTCACATGGATCTTGGGCCTGTGGGCCATCATTCATTAAATGGATAAGGTTAAATGAAGATGCATGATTCCTAAATGGATATACCCATGTGGGTATGACCCTAGACTCGACATGGACCTGATAAAAATGGACCAGACCTCTAAGGTGCCCAAATAAAAGTGGGCGGGCACCCATCCTAATGCACCTGAGTCATGGACCCATGGATATGGACTCAGTGTATGAAGAGGGTCTTGGCCTCCTGGGTCATGGACCCCTGGACCATTGGGTAGGTTTACCTAATAACTCCAAGATGAGCGTAAGCCATGGGCCTAGCCAAGATGGACTTAAAGATGCATGATATGATAAATCAGCTTAAAATGACCTAACCATCGATTCATCTATAATGTGGTTCAAATAGGTGGTTCAAAAGGATCTCTAGCCTCCTCCCATTGGGAGAATTGGGAGCTAGAGTGGATGCTATTGGCTCCGCTTTCCCCAGTAACGACCGAGGCGCGCGAACCTAGACACATCTAGGTTTAATGCAACGGGTTGATTGGGTGTCTTATGCAATTGGGCTATGAGTAAGTGTGTGAATCAAGCCAATTTAAATAAACCACAATGCAATTGAACCACGTATTTCAATGTAGTTAAATCGAACCATTCAATTGAACCATGTTCATCACAAAGAATTGAACCATATGCATAAAATAACCCACATCATCCAGAATTCAAATTGAACCATAAACCAACCCAATTATATCACAAATCATCTCAAGGTATGTCATATCAAATTGAACCACCACAACATGTTATATCAATTGAACCACAAAAGCATGTCATATCAAATTGAACCACCCAAGCATGTCTATTAAATTGAACCACAAAAAGCACACATCAAACCAATAGAGAATAAAATAACCCAAAAATCCTAAAAAAAAAACCCTGAATTGGCCAAATAAAATTGAACTGCGGCTCAAACCCTCAACTCCCCAATGGAGTCGCCAGCTGTGATCACCCTCGAGTCGGGTGGATCCTAGGTTGATCGGGTTATGAAATTGCCACCATCCATCGAATCGGGTGTAAATGATCACCCATTGGTTTTATCAATTATTTGCTAAAATGTACCAAAATCATGAAATTTGGGTGGTCTAACAGGCAAGAAGGTTTATTTGAGAGGGTGGGGAGGTGTTAGACACCCACCCTCTCCCAATTCAACCGGTAACCTGGTTCAAGGTTATTTGGCCAATTTATTAAAATCTAAAAATAAACTAAAATTATTAAAATTACTAAAATTCTAGAAAAATACTAAAAATAATTCTAAATCATTAAAATCTCTATAAAAAAGCCTAAATGCATCTAAACCTTAAAATAAATCCTAAAAAATAAAATGCATCTAAAGGGGTTAAAACCCTAAAATACTAAAATCAAGAAATTCCTAAAATAATAACAAAATTGCACATAAAAAAATCAAATATCTACTCAATTAGAGATTGCTACAACCATGGATTTATTGGATTCATCAAAAGAGAATTATCCATAACATGCTTTTAATACATCTCATAGTCATGATAAAATGATAAAAAATAAAATAAAAATAAAAAACAAATTAAAATACATGTAACAATTGTGCTCTGTGTGTCGTCCTCTGCTTTGAGCTCCTTTGATGAGCTCGGCTTGAGAGGTTATTGTTGGGTTGCTAAGCTTTAGGTGTAGAACTACTAGTGATGGAGGGAGAAATGGAAAGAGGGGTAGCTCTGTTGTAGGGGAATGGTGGGAGCTATAGTGGAAACAGGAGAGGGAGAAAGAGATCAAAGGGTGTTATGTAGAGTTGGCTGCTTCTCAAGCCAAGCCTTCAAGGAGCTACAAAAACAAGGAAACTACAAATTAGTACAAATTGGGGTGTCTATACTCACTGAATCAATATTTTCGTTCTGGTGGTCGGTTAGCCAAGGGCTTCGATCCCTTTTCCAGCAAGTTTGGGGGTTCTCTCAGTGTTGTGGTCGGCAAGCCGAGCGGTAGGCCGAAGGGTATTTTTCAAGGATTTTCAGCTTTGATCTTTTGGCCATAACTTTTGATATAATTATCAGAATCACCTAAAACTTGAAACATCGTGTTCCGAACGAACAGGAGAATCATAAAAAACATAAAATAAATTATATAAAAAAATTTCATCTTTTATTTTATCGATACTTCAAATCTTGACAAAATTCTCAGTTTTAGTTCTTCCTTTTAGTCTCTTAACATGTAGTGGTGGTTAGTCTATCTTTATTGAATCTTTATTGCTGGATTTTACTTATAAGAACGTGAGGAAGGGTTTACAAATCAATCAAAATAATTCCTTCATGTTATAAAATATGCTTAGACTTAAATACACAAGAAGTTGAAAGGGAAACTCACATGAACTGCATAAATTTTGGTGTTGGTTCTTCTTTCTTGATCTTCTAGGCTTCTAGGGCTTAGAGGTGTTAGGTCTCTTCTCCTAAAGTCTTCTCACGTTTTCCCATCTTTTCCTAGGTTTAGATTGACCTAAAAGGCTTGTTTTTATAATATTAGGTTTTAGAAACTACCTAGAGTTCTAATACAACTTGTAAGCTTCTAATTTAGGTTATTTGGGACTCCTAATTCAATTCTAACACAAGTCTTCTAGAAATCATTAATTAAAAACAAATTTTATATGTTTTTAAAGTCTAATTTTATTGGTTTGGATCTTAAGGAACAACTGAAGGCCATTAAGCTAACTAATTGATTTAATTAAAGCCCATACTTAATCACTTAAACCCAATTCAATTAAATAAGCCCAATTCATTTAATTATGACCAAGACTAATTAATTAATCCCAATACTTAATTAATTAAGCCTCAAACAATAGATTATACTTGATGTGTGATCATATAAAATCTTCATAAAACAACTTAATTAAAATACATATAGAGTAAGTATAAAAGTGTTTTAAGGATATAGTTCATATTAGAATCCTATTAAGTTATTATTATACCCTTATTAATAAAATAATTTTCTATTTATGATTTTTCTGCTTACATTCTTCTACTCTTTCTTGAACAAAGTATGATCATAAGTACTATCTTCTAGGTTTAAAAATCATATGAGGATCAAGGTGGATCAAGTGTGTTGTTTTGTATTTCAAAGTATAGGTTTTTTTTTTCCGGGATTGGGTTTTATGAAGAACGTTTTATTTTAAATTTGGCTTTGAAGAACCTAGGTGGGGGTTTTCGGATCAGTTTTCTAGGTTTCCTGTGCGTCGGTCACCTATCGGTCGACTAGCCACCTGACCGAAACACTCTTGGGTTGTGTTAGTCACCTGTGAGTCGATTGAACAATCGACCGAAGTTATTTTTTGGGTTTTTTGGTCTTAGGTTAGGTGACCGAGAGTAGGTCGGTTGACCGAGATTCGACTGAACCTCTGCGCTTTTTCTTTTTTTGATTACTAGTTAGGCAACAGAGCCACTTCGATCGACCGAGAGGTCAACCGAAGCTGTCGGTCGACCGAAAAGTTGAAAGTCGTCCAATTGCTATGAAAGTTTACCAGCATCTTTAAAACATCTAATTGGAATTGTGTGTAGTGCTGGAATCTTAAATATATAAGTATTATGCATAAATTTCCTATTAAAGAGACTTTTGTTATGTTTACCTAACATGTGTATTTTGACTTTGATTTTGATTTTAATTCATATCAAGCATATCATGATCATATTTTATAGATTATATTGTGCATGTTCGTATACATAATTGATTGTGTAGTTAATTGCACAATACACTTTGCACAGCATATGCCTATGAGCATCTAGACCTTAAGTGGATCTGATGCATTGACTTGACCCTATAATTCTATATTTCTGAAATTTATGGATATAACCGAGAGATATTGTAATAATTTACGATATAAGTGAAGAAGTCCCGGATGGACTATTTTGCATGTGTTAAGGGACTCATGATCCCAATAGAACAAATTTGATTCTTGTCTTGCGAGGAAAATTCTTGTATTGTGGACAAAGGACCGAGTGAAATTATGTTAGTAGATCGGGTAATGTATGGTTCACAAGTAGTAGTTCACATTAATGAATCCCTGGGATAAATCCCTGTGATAAAAAAGAAGGTATGGCGATTGTGCCCATTAGGTCGGATGAATCCCTAAAAACTGCAGTACGCATGTGTAGAATAACCTCCTATTCTGGCCATGCATTTGGGGGATGGTTCATGTGGACATCTTGGATAACCAAGGGTTGGATCTATTGTGGAACATACACTATTCGAATGCCAAACAGCATGTGCATTGCATTTCATATGATTGTACTTGAACCACACGTGGTGATTACATATATTGTTGCATGAGCATGCATTGCATTTATTAATAATTGAACCAGCACATCATATTGCATTGCAACTCATAGCATATTAAATTGCATTGTACATCATATCATATTGCATATACTAATAATCTATTTTTGTCTATGGGAATACCAATGAATATTGGATTTATGCCTAATTCATTCTTAAATATTGGTTTGATTTATTTACTTACAAGCTAAGTGCAGCTTACTGTAATGACCTGAATCCTTTAAGAGAAACTCCTCCTTATTTAATTAATTTATTTGATAATTAATTTGCATATGCTTATATGATCTGTTGACTTTAGACTAGGGACCAAAGTGTAATTACGTTTGTAATGGGGCAAACTTGTCAATTTATAATTTTTGACTCTATCTCAAACGTACAAAGCGTGCATGGAAATGGTCTTTGCGACGTGGCGTTGGACGTGGGGATCATGGGAGGGAAGTTAGGGAGATAGTTCCCTATACCTCTAACTCCCATTTGTATGATCATTCACAATTCAAACTGGTTGTGGTTGAGAGTTGAGAAAGACTGGGAGAGAGATTGAGAGCCTAAAGAATAAGAAGAAGGATCTAACCTAGCCTAATCTGCAGAGAAGAAGTGAAGAAGGAGATAATAGGAAGAAAATGATAGTGGGAGGTTGCACCATAATTCTACACTTTCAACCTTGATCAAATGTGAAAACATGTAAGTTCTTCACTCTGTATAATTCACATGGAAAAACATGTCGATTTTATATTGGGATTGTTTGAATGTATGATTAGAAAGCATGATTTCACAAAAGTATGACTAATGGTCTGAGTTGATGATTTATATCTTAATGTTTAGTTCGATTTATGAATGAGATAGTGTTATTTATGTTTTTGTTGTGAACTATGATTTGGATTATGAATGAGTGAACGATTATGTAATGATGGGTTGTTGCATAGAATCGATGGATTTTAATGAGTGTGAATCTTATTTATAATGCATGTAAGATGTTATGTGCGACTAGCATGTAAGATCACGCTCTTCATACCTGTCGGTAGGTGTGCCGGTATATCGGCAAGCCTACCGATGGAAGGTTATTAGACTGACCATAGTGGTCAGTAGGCGCCGGTACACCGATAAGCCTACCAACAGTGAATAGATTTCACAGATCACGCCTGGTCGGTAGTTTCCGATACACCGGCAAGCCTACCGATAGGGGAACACTGTAGCACATCGATAGGCGTCAGTACACCGACCACCCTACTTGAGTTGTTATCACTCTCGTATTGTTGGATGTACGTTGGTGATCCGAGTTCCATGGTTGGGAACCCGAAGGTTGCATCTCGTGATCCGTGCCACCCACATAGGGATTCAGGCATTAGGATCCAAGGTGTGACACTTATGCTTTCAAGCAACCATATTTTAGGATCTTTAGATGGAGAACAACAGGACTATAATGATCAAAACAGAGGATAAGAATATGATGAAGATATTAGTTTTAATGAGAACATGTATGGATGATTTTAGTAGATTTTGTAGTAGGATTTATTGGCTTTTATGTTTTAGTTTGCTTTAGCATTAGTTACGTTGAATTTTCAGTAGTTTGTAGGATTTCGATTGAAGCATGAGACTAGTAGTCTATTTCCTCTATTTGTGTTATTGGATATTTTTAAGGTATTTGAATTCCAAAATTTTATAATTTTCTTAATGGATTCAATGTGTTTGGCAATGTATTGACTACAACTCCCATGTGGAATGGGGTGAGAATTACTATTTCAAATCTTTAAGGACTCCATTGAGATCTCTAGGTTTGGGATGTGACACCATGCATAGCCTATACATGCCTCGGATGAACCCCATCAAGATAAGAGTGAAGCGTAGGTCCAACCAGGGCCATGTGTAGACAAGATAAAGAATAAGCATAAAAAGCACTAGTCTACAAAGGTGTGGGCAACACAAAATAAACCATACAAAAATATACTATAATGTTGCATAGTATAGTCTATAGTGTGTCAACAGTACAAATGAAATCAAAATACATCAATCATCATACTAAGTCAAATCCCGTAAGTACAACCCTCAAAAATTAATATATCCTCAATATATCCAGTACATCAAACTGGTTGCTGGTCCAAAGATGCAGTCATTCCTCATTGTCGCTTTAGGAGGGGGAAACCGAGGCACACCAACATCACAAGTATAGAACGGATAGCATCCGCAGGGACTAGCAAACAGACCACTTAATCGAAGACATCCTCCGATTAAATCCACTAACGCTCTCAATGGGAGATTCTAGTAACTCATGGTCAGAAGGACCTGACTGATCGAGATCAGGATAGTTCGCTACCAGCTCCCCGACGTATTCTTTATAGCCCTCATTGCCATATACACTCTCTTGCCCTACCTGGAAGTCAGAAGAATCAAGATCCATCCTAGAGAGATTAACCATGAAGAAGGGCATGAATGCAATAAGAACCACACCAGGGGGGTCTAACATACCATGGATTTTTCCTAACTCAGTTAGGAGGAAACCAAATGGAAATGCACTCGAGCTAGGCATACAAAAGAATAAATCGATGATATGACATATAAGAGAAGGAAGGCATAAAGGAACCCTGCTCACAACCTAGAATAGAACTGCGATCATGCAATGGAACAACACAGAGCCATTCTAATTGCTAAGATAAACATTTGAGGTGAAGAAGTTATGCACAATCTTATATTCTGGTTTGAGAAGAGAAACCTTTAGAGACCTATCAGAATTGAAGTGGGCAATATCACCACAAAGAATTGGAATGGCCACTCTAAACTGATCTAGGTCAAGGTATACACATGATTCGTGACCTGGAGAGGGATGCACATTTATGATAGAGGCAATGAGACTAGGTGTAACTCTAATAAGATGACCATTCCAAGCAATTATAAATAAGGCGGAGCCAAATAGAATGTCGAGATTTGACTGATAAATTCCTTGACTATATAAGGAGAAGCAACACCTCTCGATAACAGAATATTGGACCAATTAATAGATGCCAAAATGTCAATGATCCTGTAATTAATCAGTTCAAATATAATATCGCGTCTCTCAACAACAATAGGTTTTTCAGCAAGAGCAGTGACTAATTCAGAGACGCAACCATGAAGCGGAATGGAATATGTAGAAGATTCCATTGATCCAAAAAAGGTCAACATGGTGAGGCGATTATGAGATTAAAACTCTTAGAACCCAACAACTAAGGTAGGGAACCTAGAAATCCTACGAAATCAAAAGTAAACAAAAATGAAATGGAGAGAATGTCACACCCCGAAACCCATGGCACGAATCCCTATGTAGGAAGCACGGATCTCGAAGTGAGACCTTCAGATTCCAACCAAGCAACGCAGATTACCGTATCATCACAAGTATAAAAGTAGCTATAACCACCTTTATAAATTAGCAGAGTGCAGAAGCTAAAACAATATCAAATTAAAAATCAATCAATGGTTTCAGTAGAGTCATGACTGCCAAATCTAAAACAATGTAATCTCAAAAGAACATAAATCTATTACATCCAAATTCCTCAAAAATTAACATAAGGTCTAAAACTGAAGGAAACAAGCAACTAGTTGTGCCAATCACATCCATCATCATTCCACCTCAACCTGCAACATAATAAGTCGCGTCAGCTTGGAATGCTCAGTAAGTGACATATCTGTCACCAATCCTCATCAAATATCATTAGTCAAAACCAATGGACAGCAATATAGAAATACAATAGCAAAGAGCACATGACATATATTGAATTATTGATGATATGAAGTATGTTATGAAATGATGTCATTCAGATGTACTTTATGATATGCTCAATAAAAAAGGAATGCAAAGACGATATGAAATGTAATGCACTAGGCTAATGTATCATGTTAAGTGCCCCTCAATTGCATCTTCATAATCACAAACCAATTCGGGACATAAGTCAACAGGAACAGCCGGGTGTCCCCTCTTCATTCCGGAGCTAACCCATGGTACGAAGGCCACCACTTGTTGATTTTATGAGTGTAATTACTCAAGGTTTAGCCAACCGTATAAGACCTAGCATGAATCCTACCCTTATTTAAATGTAACTTTCACCCATAGGTGTAGTCAACCCAACCAGGAAACCTCGCAAGGAAAATCCCATATTTCACCTCCCAGGCTCACTTAACAATCACATCAACCTAGTATGCATGAAGTTATTACCTTAGGATTTCTAATGATAATTCTCATCAGAAACTATCCACACGCACATACACGTGGATATTCTGATGGAAACCATCATAGGCTTCCTAACCAGTGTACAAACCAATCCAATCAATCTCACATCATTAACTCTATTTGTTGCTGCCTGGTTGACCGGGCAAGCTATTCTGTTCAAACTCTATCCGTCACTCTCGGTTGACTGGACAAGTTATTCCTTCCACATATCAGTAGGATTTGCAGTGATAACACCCTTGAAGCTATCTGTGTGCCCATACACACGAACAATCTGCCAGATGCCATCATGCGTATCCTTTCCACAGCACATGATAAACTAAAATAACACTTTGAATCCATGTAATCACTTACCACTCAAAAGGAGACGAAACCCCAATCCATGGTTTAGTCAGCAGGCTGGTTGGTGGGGTTGGATGTTCTTTGGAACTCAAAGTTGGTACCCCACAGGTGAGCCTAACCCAATGACCTTCCTTTCATCCCAAATGTTTCAACCACCTTCATTTAGTCCAAACAACCCCCTCCAAACCACCTCAAATTCTCCAAAATATGCCCTTATCGGCAGCACGACCGGTGTGCCGGTGGTTGCCGACAGGCATTTATCTTTGTTTTTTTGGATCCCTGTTGGTAGCACAGCCAGTGTGCGGTGCCTCCCGACAGGCCAACTTCTATATGTTTTATCCCCTGTCTGCAGCACGGACAGTTGCCAATTGACCACAAATCAGATTTTCCAGAAAGCATTCAAATCATCATTTTTTAATATAAATCGAAAACCAAGTGCACACATACTATAAATAATCATCTAAACTCACGCATACATCAATTAAGACATGAAAATCATCAGTTTACACGGATCACAAGGAAATCATGAAACCAAACCTACTTTTCACAGATCTAAAAACTAACCATGATATCAATGAGAAACCATACAGAAAATGAAACTTACACGTTTGTTCCGAGATTTCATCTAGCCCAGTTATCTTTCTTCGTCTCATTTTTCTTCTTCTCTCCTTCCTCTTCCTTGTACTAGACGGCTAGGGTTTCGGTTCTCTTCCATCTTCTCTTTTTATCCTTAGTCTCTCCAAGGAACTCTCCTATTCTAACCTCTAATGAGAAGGAAGGTGGGGGAGGGGAATAAGGAAACTTCCTTTTCCTCTCTCACCTTTCCAACCCACGATCCCCACTCACCCATATGCGTTTGAGATTTGAAATGTATTTTTATAATTTTACTTAATACCCAATTGACAACTTAATTACACATAGACCCCCAAATCATATAGTTCAATCTCAAATCAAACCTATACTCTAATTGTCTTATAATCCACACCATTAGGTCTGGGTCCGCACGATCAGATCTGGACTAAGCCCACTTCACAGCCCAACTTGCCTATACTTAATTACCACTTGACAAAATTCTGAAATGTAACTCTTGGAACATAATATCATCATTATTAATCCATTAATTAAAAGCATGATTCAATTACATAGGGATCCAGATTCATCCATAAATATTTAATTAATTTAAATAATTACAATTAAATTATTATAGAGATTTCTAAGTTCAGGTCATTACAGAGAATAACAAATCAAGAGAAAACAAAACATATCAAGATTAGTAAAGCAAATTTACAGTCTAAGCTATATCAAGAGAGAGAAAAATAAAAGCTATACTTGATTTGAATTCCAACAAAGCTTGAAGAGAAATCAAGAGGAACCCTCAGGATTAAACTAAAAGCCGTAAGGAGAGGAAGAAGAGAAACTAAGAAAAAAGATAATGTACAAGGTCTTTTAACGCCTAAGCCCTGTGCGGGAAAACAGATTCTCGCACGAAGTCGATCGACCGGACGAACCGGTCGGTCGATCGGGAACTTAAAACCCAAAATATGTTCGGAAAAATCCAAAAAAATCATGAAGAATTTTCTAATTTTTAGATACATCTCCAACCACTTATGAGGTGTGCAAATTAATAGTAAGACTATTTAAAGTGCACAAATCACACAAAACAAACTCACTATACACATATATGAGAATAATATGATAGATTCATGTGCATAAGAAGTCCATGTATCACATACTTGGGCATATGAAATGGATCAATCAATTCGATGCCTTTTTTTGTGATAGCCATCGAGGAGATCACTACTCAAGGACCCATGAAGTGGGTTTCGAAGGAGGTCTAGGTGGCTTTCTAGACCTTCTCTCAGCTGCCTTCTTTTGCTTGAAGTTTTTGTTCATCTGATTAATCAGAGAGAACAATTTCTTCATACATTTAGGATCAGTGACAAATGATTTTGAGTTCTGAGAGCTAGCCGGAGACTTACCCTTATCAAATGGAATTGTGCAATCTAGAGGGTCAATCTCAGCCAATGTCTCTTTCTCCACGAATTTGAATTTCTTTGAGAATTTAGGACTCTAGAGTTTCATCGTGCATTCCATAACATGATGTCCCTCCCTTCCACAATAGTGGCACTCAATGACTTTTCTGGAGAGGGTATCAGATATATCTTGGATATCATACGCTTCAGAAGTAGGATTCACGAGGCAAGTAGAAGGAGAGGTGGAAATACCTTCTTTTTCCACGTAGCAGTGGTCGGCAATCTTAAGACCATTCATGAAAATCTTTACAGATTTGTCAGTGCTCTCACTACCACCACGCCAAAAGGTGACTACATGTCCACTATCACAAAGTTGTGGCACAGTAAGAGGGTTGTGTCTCAAACCTTCTACGTAAAGGGCATCATCAATGGCAGGCAAGTTAGGAAATTTGATCAATCCCCTACCAGTGATTTGTAACCGACTACCATCCCCATAAGACACAGATCCTCCTTTGAAGGGTTCAAAGGTAGCGAAGGAAGATCTATCTCGAGTCATGAGTCTGGAGGCCCCACTATCTAGGTACCAACTTGGTGGGTCAGTCTTATTATCATTTGTATGGATAGATAAGCTTGTTTGTCTATTATTTGTGGTCCTACTTGGGGTAGGGCAGTACTACCACTCGGAGAATTCTTTCTCCTAGTCCTCTTCTTAGAGTTACCCTTTCTACATGATTTATATTCATCAGTGAAATAAGGGGTTTCAAAGGGAGAGGGAGTCACATTTTTCCCTTTGTCCATAAGGGTGGTGTTAGTCCGTGCACAAGTAAGACTAAACATAATGTGTAAGTCCCCGGGGTCACCTGAAGTGTGATGAACAGTCTTAGGGATCCTAAAAGTTCTTCAACTTTTAGGAGGTCGATATCCGTACACTCCTTAATGGTGGTGACTTTTGCCGTGAACCTTTCCAGAAGTGAGCTTAGGATTTTTTTTGCAAATCTTAGAATCCAAAATGGTTTCACCTAACCCCCATGGAAGTTACTATGTCATTGTGTAACAACCTGAACAAAACATAAAAATAATAAACTCAGATCTTAGGGTAAAATGGTAATGTAATGAGATTAATAAT
>JAUPMG010258240.1:0-20910 GCA_031762675.1 Pachysandra terminalis | reverse complement strand
TCCGTTCTCAACATTCTTCTCATCTCACCCAAAAGTGCTTCCATTTGTAATTTTGTATCAGCCCCCTCCGACACATCTCCGGATGTATTGTTGTTTGACATGTTTGCTGCAGAAAATAAGGTTAGAAAAGATAGGACCTCACACACCCTCACATGTTTTCACTCAAAGGATGATTCACTCAATTTTTTTCTTTTTTTTTTTGTTTTTTTTTACTAGTGTTTCACACAAAAAAAAAATCAGATTGGCTTTTACCCTCTTATGTGCTCACCACTCTTGCCTTTTTCCACTCAAAGTGTTTCTCTATATGTTCTTATTAAACTAATCAAACAATGATCAAAGTTTCCAACAACAATTCACCAAGAACTTATCAATAAGGAATTTTGGTTCAGAATTGAGAATCACAAACAATCAGATTTTGGGACAATGAATTTTGAGGATTTTGGGAAGAAAATTCTAAATGGTAGATTCAAGAATGAATTACAAGATGAAAAATTGAAACAACAAGATGGTAAGAACTTTGATGATCAACCGAATTTCAATACAACTCCTTTTGTTTTTTTGATGATCAAACGAATTTCAACACAACTTCTCCTTTTTTTTTTTTTTAACGAAGTTCAACTCAACTCCTTTTTTTTCCGGAACTAAAAATGAATATTCAAGATTCAAGATTGACAAAGTAAGTAAAAGGAAAGGAAAACCTGAAACCAGAACCGGCTCTGATACCAAAATATATACGAACCACGGCAACCTGTGACGAAACCCGTAATCGAAAAGAAACTTCGATCGTCTAGAATCAGATTTGTATGGAAACCGCGACCCGTTGCTTATATTGAAGCAAGAACCTTGGTATGGTGAAGACGCCACAAACGGGAATGGATGAACCGTTTGATAAGTCAAGGATGAACGCCACAAGAAAATCCTTGATAAGTTCGAAAAGTTCTAAAAGAACCAAAGAGAATACTCTTAATTTTTTGAAATAACAATTTTGATTACAAGTTGTATTTTCGTCCATTGTCTTATATAGGCTGAAAATACATAGGAAATAAAAATCTAGAAGAAATGAAAGACTCTTAGAAAAAAAAGACTCTTAGAATACTAAAAGACTCTTTAAGTAAAATGGTTGATAAATTGAACCAAAAGTAATGCAATTCGTGCCACCCAAGAAGTCCTCCATGTGGATTCAAGGTTTGATTTTGACTTTGATGACGTGGACTAATCTAGATGATTCTTCTTTGGTGATTACATCCAGCTTCTCTCCTATGACCTTCTTGATCAAATTGTTGAGCTCTTCCTTGAAACATTCAGCTCCGGCTCTTGTGACGGGTCTGATTGGGACTTTGACGGGTTCTCGTAGCTCTTTAGCATCCTTTCCCTCATCAGATCCACCAAAAAAGAGAGAAGAAGTTTCCAATGTCAACAAAGGTAAAACCGAAAACCAAACTCGTAATTGTGATATTAGGTGTTTTCGTTGTTTGGGCGTAGGTCACATAGCTTCATAATGCCCAAATAAGAGGGCCATGATCACCCGTGTTGATGGAGAAGTGGAAACCAAAAGTGAGAGCGATGATAATCAAGTACCACCTCTTAGGGATGCTTGTGATGATGAGATGGAGTATCCGGTGGAAGGAGAACTACTTGTGGCTTGGCGTGTTTAAATGCCCAAATCAAAGAGGGATGACATGAAGCAACAAAGGGAGAACATCTTTCATACTAGGTGCCATATCAGCAACAAGGTATGTAGTATGATCATTGTTGGCAGAAGTTGTACTAATGTGGCTAGCACCTTTTTAGTAGAAAAACTGAATTCAACTACCTTGAAACACCCTAGTCCGTATAAGTTGCATTTGGTTGAATGACTGTGGAGAGGTACTTTGTGATGTTGTTCCAATGCCTGCGTGTCACATATTATTGGGCAGACCGTGTCAATATGACAGGCAGGTCACTCATGATGGGTTCAAGAATAGGATTACTTTTGTGAAGGACAATAGAACCGTTACTCTTCTTCCATTGACTCCAAGACAAGTGTATGAAGATCAAATAAAGCTGCAAACAGAGAATGAGTTAAAAAAAATTGTGAGACAAAAGTTCAAAAAAAATGATGAAAAGGAGAGTGAAAAAAAGGAGAGTGAGAAGAAAGAAAAGGAGAGTGTAGAAAATGAGAGAAAAGAAAAAAAGTGAGTTTTTATGCTAATGCGAGTGATGTCAAGAGTGCGTTTTATACAAACAAGCCTATGTTTGTACTTTTGTGCAAAGAGGCATGTTTTAAAACTAACGAACTTGACGAAACTTTGCCTAGTGTTGTTGTCTCTCTTTTGCAGGAATATAGGCCGGTGTGTCAATCCCTAACCGACCAGCCTATAGGAGTAATCCGGAGGAGACGAAGGAACTTCAACGACAAGTCGAGGAGTTAATGACCAAAGGACACATGAGAGAGAGCATGAGTTCGTGTGCAGTACCGGTGTTACTTGTGCCTAAGAAGGATGGAACGTGGAGAATATGCGTTGATTCTAGGGCTATCAACAACATTACGGTAAAGTATAGGCATCCCATTCCTAGGCTAGATGACATGTTGGATGAGTTGCATGGGTTGTGTGTTTTCACAAAAATTGATTTGAAAAGTGGGTATCATCAAATTAGGATGAATGGAAAATTGCTTTTAAAACTAAATATGGGTTGTATGAGTGGTTAGTAATTCCTTTTGGCCTAACTAATGCACCAAGTACATTCATGAGGTTAATGAACCATGCATTGCGTGCGTTTATAGGCAGATTTGTTGTGGTCTATTTTGATGATGTTTTGGTGTAGGAGGGGCTTAGTTGAGCATATTGAACATTTGCATTGTGTGCTGAACGTTTTGAGAAAAGAACAACTATATGCCAATTTAAAGAAATGTTCTTTTTGCTTGGAAAAAGTTGTGTTTCTTGGATATGTTAGCGCAAAAGGGATTGAAGTGGATGAGGAAAAGGTAAAGGCTATCAAGGAATGCCACGGAGGTAAGGAGTTTTCACGGTTTGGCTAGCTTTTATCGGCGCTTTGTCAAAGTTTTCAGCACACTAGCCACACCACTCACTGAAGTTGTTACAAAATCAGTGGGGTTTAAATAGGGTATTGAGCAAGATCGCACAGTTTCTGAGATTAAAGAAAGGTTATGTAGTGCTCCTTTATTAGCATTACCTAATTTTTCTAACACTTTTGAGATTGAATGTGATGCCTCAAGAATTGATATTGGTGTTGTTTAAATACGACAAGGAGCTCTATGCATTGGTGAGAGCATTGGAGACTTGGCAACACTACCTATGGCCGAAAGAGTTTGTTACGCACACCGACCATGAGTCCTTGTAGCACTTGAAAGGACAAGCTAAGTTGAATAGAAGGCATGCCAAGTGGATGGAATTCATTGAGACCTTTCCTTTTGTAATCAAATACAAACAAGGTAAGGACAATATTGTGGCTGATGCACTATCACGAAGGTATGCCCTTGTCTCCACTTTAATTGCAAACTTATTGGGATTTGAATATCTTAAAGAATTGTATGCTAATGATGATGACTTTGCTAATAAGTATGAAGCATGTGAGAAGGCAGCGTTCAGTAAGTTCTACAGAATAGATGGGTACTTGTTTAGAGAGAATAGACTTTGTGTACCCAATAGTTCTATGCGCGAGTTACTTGTGCGAGAAGCACATGGAGGCGGGTTTGATGGGTCATTTTGGTGTAAGGTAGACTTTAGATGTGTTGCATGAACATTTGTTTTGGCCAAAGATGAAACGTGATGTGGAGAGATTGTGTGCTAGATGTGTTACATGTAGACAGGCCAAATCTAGAGTCTTACCACATGGATTATACACTCCTTTGCCCGTACCTAGTGCGCCTTGGGTAGATATTTCTGTGAACTTTGTTTTAGGCTTACCTAGGTCAAGGAAAGGCAGGGACTCGATTTTTGTGGTGGTTGATAGGTTTTCTAAGATGGCACATTTCATATCTTGTCATCAAACCGATGATACAACCCACATCGCTGATTTGTTCTTTAGAGAGATAGTATGGTTCCAAGGTGTTCCTCGGACTATTGTGTCCGATAGGGATGTTAAGTTCCTTAGATATTTTTGTAAAGTCTTGTGGGGAAAGTTGGGCACTAAACTGCTGTTTTCGACTTTTGTCACCCCCAAAACGGATGGACAGACCGAGGTAGTAAATAAAAATTTATCTACTTTGCTGCGTACTGTAATTCAAAAGAACTTGAAAACTTGGGAGGATTGTTTGCCATTTATTGAGTTTACCTATAATCGGAGTGTTCATTCTACTACTGATTTTTCACCATTTGAGATTGTTTATGGTGTTAATCTACTAACTCCTTTGGATTTGCTGCTTTGCCAGTCAATGAAAGGACTAGTTTGGATGGACAAAAGAAGGCTGAAATGGAGCAGAAACTCCATGAAATTTTCCGACAACATATAGAAAAGAAAATTGAGCAATATGCGGCCAAAGCCAACAAGGGTCATAGACACGTCATTTTTGAACCGGGTGATTGGGTTTGGGTGCATATGCGAAAGGAAAGATTTCCAGCCCGTCGGCGGTCCAAGCTACATCCTAGAGGGGATGGTCCATTCCAAGTCATTGCCCGAATCAATGATAATGCATACAAGTTGGATCTTCCAGGTGAGTATAACATTAGTGCTACATTTAATGTTTCTGATCTTTCTCCTTTTGATGTAGGTGACGATTCGAGGTCGAATCCTTTTGAAGAGAGAGGGAATAATGAGAATCAAAATCAACAAACACCATCAAAGGATCCGTTGCATGTTCCAGTTGGGCCTATTACGAGAGCAAGATCCAAGAAGATCAAAGAAGCACTTAATGGATTGATTCAAGAGATTTGGGTTGATTCTAAAACGGCGCATTCCAAGCTTGGCCCAAAGGAAGATGAAGGCATCATCAATTTAATCGTTGTTGATGAGGGTACAGTCGATCGATCGCAGTGCGATCGAGCGCAACTCCAGCTATGGACGATGCATATCTTGGCGTGATTTCAGAGATTGACTTACCTACTTCAGACCTTCCTTAGGCGTGGATGAGCTGCTAACATCAAGCTGAATAGGATCTTAATTTTTATCCTTTGTTTGTCTTACTTTCTTGTTTTCGAACTCAATTAGCTTCTTTCCATTATAGTTGATGTGTATAGCTGAAGCTATAAATAGCCTGCAATGTAATGAAGAAAGACACTTTTGGATTTTAAAAAAAAACGTGGGGTTGCTTCCTCTTTTGGTTCTTCAAAGGACTTGTAAACTCATCAAGGAGTTCTTCCTTGTGGCATTTAGATTTTATACCTTCGGTTCGTGACTCAATTATAATCATTGGGTCAGGGTTGCTACTTCATACCTTTGATTCGCGTTTCAGTTATAAACGTTGTGTCGGAGTTCGTTTCTTTCTATCAAAATTCTGCATTTTAGCTTTCTTGGGAAAATAATCCAACCTTGATGTGGGGTCTTGATAGCAAGTTAATCGAGGATCGCCTCATTTGGTATCAAAGCCAAGTTCTAAAATCAGGTTTTTTCTATCATTTTATCTTTCATTCCTTATTAATCATTCTATATTGTTTCCGTTTTGTGCTCATAATCTTTGTTCTTATTTTGTGCTCATAATCTTTGTTCTTATTTTGTGCCTTGTTCTTGTTTTGTGCCATGCACCAAGTATAAAAAAAAATAAAAAAATAAAAAGAGAAGAATTTGTTCTTGATTTGTGCCGTGCACCAAGTATAAAAAATATGAATGGTATGAATTTTAATAATTTTTGGAAAATTTTATGGGTTGCAACGAATTTTTGTCCGACCGAAGCATGAACCGAAACTCCCAAAAATAGTCCAAAGTTACGGGTCTTTGAACCGAAGTTGGGGACCGAGAGGATTTTGACCCAGGGTTCGACTGAAGCCCAATAGTCTCCATTTTTTTATGGGCAACAGTGTCTTGGCCTTTAGACCTTATGTGTGGTGTTGGTTTGTGGTTTTAGTGTATATGTGTGGATTTTAGTTTAACAAAAGGGCTCAGTTGTCCCAGTTTGTTGTGTACTGGGACTAAGTACTACATACTATGATCTAAGAGAGTGTTATGAAAGAAATATACATGAGATATGTATTGTTTATGTGATATTTGTATTAAGAATATACGAGGCATAAGATGTGCTTGTATACTGTATGTGGTCTCTAAGTGACCCAAGTGTGGTTTTTCTTGTGTTTAAGAGTGGTTCTAGATGCAATCACTATTGGTGAATGTTTAAGAGTGACTTTAGAAGAGTTCACTAAATGCTGAGTTTTAGAATGATCCTAGGGTGATCATTGTGTGTTTTTAGAACTCTTAAGATAAGAGGGTGTGTTGTGGATGGTATAATATGGCTATTCTTGCCTTTGTGTTGTATCCCTTGAAGGGAAGATGGCTATTCCTGCCTTTGGGTTGTATCTCTTGAAAGGAAGATGGCAATTCTTGCCTTTGGGTTGTATCCCCTAAAAGAAACATGGTGTTTTCTACCTTTGGGTTATAATCCCCTAAAAGGAAATGTTTAGTGATGTTTTCAGAACTCTTTAGATAAGAGGGTTTGTTGTGGTATTGTCTGTTTTAGCACATTCCTGGGATAGAATTCCCTAAAGGAGATGTGAGGGTTGATTTCATGGTTAGACTTGGCCTAAGACCTAAATCCAATAAAAGAATATTTCTAAATAATAAAAAAGATAAAAAAGAATTTATAAAAAATTAATTGGTAATTTTCTGAATTTAATTGTGTTAGATTATAAGCTAAATTAATAGCATTGGGTTGGTTTGTTAACAAATTTCTAATTTTGGGGGTCTAAGAGTAATAGGAATGCACTATGGGTATTAGTCAAAATTTACAAAACTGTTTTTCAAATTTGAAACACAAGAAGAATGTATGGGATCGTGGGTGTCGTGGGGTTGGAAGAGTGAGAGAAGGAAGGTAAGTTACCATATTTCTCTCCCTCACCCTTCCATATCATCAAAAAATAAATTTAGGAGAGTTTCTTGTGTGAGAGATTAAGAAGAGAAGAAAGGGTAAGAACCTAACTTAGCCATCCTTTGCAGTAGGGAAGAAGAAGAAGAAAAGAGGAAGAAAGGAAGAAGAGAGAAAGAGGAAAGTCTACCGATCAGAAACTCAGGACAGGGAGAGGTACGTCTCATTTTTTGTATGGTTCTCGTTTAACACTGTGGTTGTTTTCCGATTCGGGAATTATGTTAAAATGCATGATTTATCCGTTTGATTCATGTATTTCGTTTGATTTGTTCATGATTTAAATATTTATACATATTCTATGTGATTTCCAGTTGGATGATCTTCAATTTCGTGCCTTTTGGATCAAATTCTGGGATTCTGTCCTGTGACCTGTCAACAGGCACTGGTCCACTGACCAAGCTGCTGAGAGGGACTCTTTTCGTAGAAAAACACAGTACTTTACCATGTTGGCAGGCACCAGTCCATCAACCAAGCTACCGACAGGGGTATATTTTGGAAAATGCTGGTTGTCGGGGGGGGGGGGGGGTCATATGAACAAAATGAGTGTGGAATAGCTCTATTGGGATCAAAAGAAGGTCAATGAACCTGGACCCACCTATAGGGGGACCTACTTGGGTTTCCACGGCACACGACAGCTCTGCAAACCAGAATTTGAAGTTGGGGTTTTGACCCCATTTGTTGGATAATTGGTATCTTAGACCCTTGGTGAGGTTATATCATGTTTTGAGTTGGTTTAGTGTGGTTTGTGCACTGGTTAAGATACTCATGATGGTTTTCGGAAGATTATCTGCGTGTATTGGCGCGTGGACAGTTTCTGACGGGGACTACTAAAGTACTAAGTATGCTAGGTTTGATGCGAATTGTCAAGTGAGCCCGGGAGGTGAAAACTACAAGGATTCCTTGCAAGGTTCCTTTGTGGTTGACTATACCTATGGGTTAAAATGCCCATTTAAATAAGGATTCCTTGCGAGGTTCCTTTGAGGTTGACTATATCTATGGGTTAATTGCCCATTTAAATAAGTATAGGTTCCTTGGAAGGTCGTATAAGGTTGGCTAGACCTTGGGTTATGACACCCATTAAATCAACAAATGGTAGCCTTGGTACCATAGGTTAGTGCCCGGAACGAAGAGAGGGGTATCTAACTACTCCTAGTGACTTATGTCTCGAATTGATTCGTGATAGTGAAGTAGGATGAGGGTCACTTAACGTGGGACACCATATAAGGCATTTGAATGATACACTCTCATCCACATATCATAATATGACATAATTCTCTCATTACTGTACTTTTCTATTTGATGCATTTGAGTTTTCGCTAACAGTGTTTTATGAAGAATGCTGACAGATATATCACTTACTGGGCATTCCAAGCTCACGCGACTTTTCATGTTGCAGGTTGATAGATGGTGGGACAGGAAGTGGATGTAATACAGCTTTAATTTATTTGCTATTTTGAGAACCTTTATATGGTTAAGTTCATGGATTTCTTGGTTGTAATAGAATTACAGATTTCCATAATTTTGGTTTATTTTGATTAAGACTTGTCGACTCATTTGAAGACATGACATTGATTAATGAGTTTTATTTAGCTTTTGTACTCTGATGGCTTAATAAAGGTAGTCCTTATTGCCTTTATTATTTTGTGAATGATACGATAATCAGCGTTCCATGGTTGGAACCCGAAGGTCTCACCTCGAGATCCATGTTGCCCGCATAGGGATTTGTGCCACGAGTTTTGGGGGTGACACTAACACCCACTTTCGCGTTCATTTCATCATCTCCACTTCATTATGAACATTCTACATCATATTTAGCATCTCACTTGCATTCTTGAATGTGATTGCCATTTCATCATTTGAATACTTCACGTTGTGTGCATCTGCATTGATTGTGTAATTGGTGTGGTATGTTCTCTAGTAATTGAGTGTTGTATGTATCATGAGATTTGTGAATTAAGAGGAGGGTTGTTTCAACATGGTTATCACCATGGGATTTGGCTGGCATATGAGAGATTATGTTTTAGCACGACTATGTTCATGAGAATCCTGGTTTATGAGAAAGATGTGTTTGTACACATGTGACCATGTAGTGATGGTTTATGAGAAAGTTAGAGACTTTCCATGTATGTGATTATAATGTTGATGGTATATGAATATTATGATATTTGTGATAATGATATAATGTATGTTATGGGAAGGCTATGAGGATGACTGGAAAGCATGTGATGTGTGTATGATGGAAATATATATTAATGCATGGTATGGTATTGTGTGAATTAATGATGTTATTATATGACTGTGAAGGTGATTAGTATAATTTCCTTGGATTTTCCTATTGAGTCTCCAAAGGTCACCCCTACTTGAAACAGGTTATCCTTAAGAGTGATGGTGGACCTGAAGAGAGATGCTTGGAGAACGTGAATGTTCCTGTTATGAACATATGAATTTCATTAGTTGTTTATTTTTGAATTATGGATCTATTTAATTGTTTTGACCCGACTTGGCTTTTAGTTATATTTTCAGTTTATAGTTTGACATGATGATTATGTTGGAAATGTTTACGTAGTATTGAGGTTTAAATTTTGCTGACGAATTATGGTTTTATTGGTTTGGCCACACATCTATTGCTTGGATCCGAAGATCATTCCCTTGGAAATGCTCGAGATTCCGTATCTCGGAATCGGGCATGATAGGTGGTCACAGATTTTATGGGTTGGAGAAGATGGTGCAGATGGGTTCGGATTCGAGCATGACAGGTGGTGACAGATTTTATGGGTTGAGAAGATGGTGCGCATGGGTTTATGAAGATGGATTTTCTAGGTTGAAGAAGATGGTACGGTTGGTCTAATGAAGATGGTGGTTGGTTCAGGCGATGGTACGATTGGGTGTGCGATAAAGGTGGTGGCTGGTGTTTTTTTCAGGCACTGCACAGAGGATGGCTTTACGGTAGGTCGAATGGTGGTGGTGATGAGGTTTTGGTTTGCGTTAAAGGAGATGATGGTGAAAAGGGATGAGTTGCACGGAGGAGAGGACGGTGGTTGATTCGAATGGAGTTGAGAAGAAAACGATGGAGTAGAAGAAGAAAAAGAAAGAGAGAGAGAGAGAGAGAGAGAGAGATGGAAGGTCGAAGAAGAGGGAAATGGAATGAGGAAAGGGGCTTACCGGAAAATAGAAGTTAGAGTAGCACCGTCCTCGAAAACCACCGGAGGTGCGCCACCAACCAATTGGGAAGGAAAAAGGGCTTATAGTCTCCCACAATAAGGGTTTTCTCCAGAGCAAGATGAAGATAAAAACAATTGTTAAAATGATCCCTCCTCTTAGGGATCCTGGATTTTATAGCCAGTAGAGGATATGAAATGAAAAAAAAATATTTTTGGGTAAAAATGAAGAGTTCAAAGAAAAAGAAAATGGACCAAAATTCAAATAATAGAAGTTTAGGGATGGTTTTGAGAAAAGAGGTTAGGGGTCGCTTTCGAGCAGTTAGCAGATATTTGCGAGCACAAGTGGCGATATTCTCCGCTACACGCGCATAAAAGCTTTAACCGACACGCCACATCACCTAGTATTGCCAATTTGGCGAATAAAATCTACAAAAAAATTTCAGAATGACCTAACAATTTCCAAAGCTCAACATTTTATGAATTCACAGCTGTTTTGAAGGTTTTGACACATAAAAATCAAATCCGAAATCGACATCTTCTTTTGATCTTTAGAAATTGTTAGTTTTGACCAAGAAGTGGTATCAGGGGTATAATGGTCATTTTTGTCAAAAATCCTGAATCTAAGCAATATGATACTCATTTGAAAGCATTTTCAATTAAGAACTCAGATTTTGAGTCAAAAAATGAATTTCGGATGAGGAATGATGAGTGAAGGCTATTGAGGGTATTTTGGTCATCTTTAGGAATTTCTGAGATTTCGAAGGAATTCGAGAACATGGAAGAGATTAGATTCCGAGGATGATTTGGAATTGCTAATTCTCAAGCCAAGCCTTCAAGGAGCTGCAAAAATAGGAAAAAATGCACTTTGGTGCGAATTGGGGTTTATAATAGGCTAAGCAAGAATGTTAGTATAATAATACTTACATATTATGGATGAAGGAGATCAAGCTCTTGATGTAGATCATATAATGATTGTGTGGGTTTACTTGAATCCGACGCTTCCACTGAATTGCAAGTGGAGTTTCCTTTACTGTTATAGAGCTAAATGGTTTAGAACACCCAATTGCTAGATGTTGATATGCCCAACACTTCAATGTGATAATTTCAATTAACATATGACATTTAAGAGTCAGTACCCACAAATGGTCCTGCACTTTAAAGAAGTCGCCTTTGTAAAATATCTATAAAGATATGCAAGGCGTTCAACACCCCAAGCATACATTCCTACTTCTTCAATATCCTCAAACAATTGAAGATACATAGGATTTACATATGCTTTTGTGCTATCTGCAAAGATAGTACATCCCAACAAGTATAACAAAGATGCACATGTGTGGTTTTCAATATCCTCTCTGTAAGAATTCCTTCGTAAATTTTGAAAACTGTTTTGTAACCTCATTATTGATACTCGTCCATTTCTTACTTGAGCATTATCAACTCCCAAATAGGGCCTACACAACACTTTCGCATTCATCTTCGAATTTTCAGAAATAGGAAAGCCTGACACATTAAGACCAACAATATATGCAATATCTTGAAGTGTTATGGTCATCTCACAACAAGGTATATGAAATGTATTGGTCTCCTCTCTCCATCGCTCAACAAGTGTATGAATCCAATGCCGATCTAATTGGACATGCCCAATTTTACGAAAAGGATTCAAGCCACTTTTCTCTATAATATCAATCATATGCCGATTAGTCACGTCCCATTCCTTAAGAGATTTGCTATGTTCTACACATTCTATTAGCCCTCTCTCATATTTAACAAAATAGATATATAGATGTTATTATAAGCGATTACCAAGCTGTAGTCAAATAATCATAAAAATAGTCAAGTAAATAATGTTCTATAGGTTTACCTCTCCGACCTAAATGTTTTTAGAGATATGATCAACCTGGGCATATAGGACTGATGTATCTTCAGGTCCTGGATTGTAGTTGGTCATCATCCTAATATGCAATATATATTTTATCATATTTACTAAATAATATCACCAATATGGTATATTTTATCAAATCTACTGAAAAGTCTACACATATGTATTTAATGAGTTTATTTTATTGACTTCAAGGTGAACTTTTCCAGTTCGGCTGCTTCTTCCTCGGTCTTAGCTTTAATTATGGTATAATCACAATCCTACAAAGCTTCTAATTCTAAGCAAGGACTGAAATAAAAATAAAGATGATCATGAAGTAAAGCTTAGCATCATAAATCCTAGGATGTGGGTGAAAATATGAAGAATTATTTTTTATGTTTAAAGTTTTCTAAAGGACATTAGATTAGAGTGAGGATCGGCCTGGCCATGCATGTTGCCAAACGTGGTCATAACTCCTACAAATCAACCTCAAATTCATGGTTCAGAAACCATGAAGAGAGGTCCTTAAGAACAAATATGATTAAAAAAAAAAGAAATACAATAAATGGATAGAACTTTGAAAGGGATAAATCTAGAGAATCTTGTTCTTTCTCCACACCAAAAAAATGAACTTACAAGAAAAATAAATAATCAAATAAACTAGGAAAGAACAGTGCATCCAAATCTCTGTTTCTGCCTGTTTTCTTTCATTCAAATCAACATTCATCGTGAATTGAACAATGATAAGCAGGGGGTTACCTGGGTTTGGGTGAATGGGGTTTAAAAGAACAGTGGTATAGAGGCTTTGGTTGGTTACAGAAGGTTAGAATAGAGGTGAAATTTGATGAGATTGGGATTCGGTGGGTTTCAGGTGGAGCTGAAGGTGAAGAAGAAGAAGAAGGGGTAGTAATGGTAGTGGCAACGGTGCGCACGCCAAGCAACGGCGGGAGAAGAGAAGAAAAAAGAGGAAGAAGTGGGGAAAGAAGCGGTGGCGAGAGCAGCAGGGGGCTATAGGGAGGTGTGCAACAGGGGCAAAGCAGTGAGAAGAAGGAGAGGGAAGCAGTGCCGTGCATCAGGATAGCGAGGCCGAAGAAGCAAAAATCATCGGGGAGGGGTATGTGCATTTTTTTGTGTCTGTGTCTGCTACCAGAATAAAAAAAATGTATAATAAAAGAACTAATACTCAAACCATAATCCAATAACTAGAAACAATAAAAATAAGAAGAAGAAGGTGAAATAAGGGTTTTAATTTGAAAAGAAAGAGGAAAATGATAAAGTTGGACATCTTAAGAGGTTCTGTAATAAGAGAATCTAAGTCAAAGGCCAAGGGCAGAGGATCGACAACCGACAACTGATAAGCGTTGAATGTTGCACATTCAAGCCCCTTAACTTGCATATATTAATCTCTTAGTTTCTTTGTAATTTAATATTCTGTATTGTTTCTGTGTTTTTTGAGTATTTTCAGGTTTCTAGGAAAAGTACAAGTCAATCAATCAATTTTGAGTTTAAAAGGTATCCCAAGAGTTTGGCAAATAAAGAAGGGAAAATCATGTCGCTTTGCATTTGACGAGATGTGGCCGTTAACTACGAGGAATCTTCACTCGCATTTGGGAGAATGAGGGTTTAAATCCGTTTTGGTTTTCAGAGAGTTGGAGAGTATTGGTTGTAATGGCCAAGTTTTGAGGGTACTAGTTGCCATTATGCCAAACCCAAGGGGGTGTCAGTATAATTACCCAAAAAGATGGGGTAATGCCACAAGCCCAGAAACCCTACCTGCGTGATGAGATGAGATGGGTCCTTGATCTTGGTAAAGAGGAAGTCGACACCAAACAGGGAGGAGAGCAGAAAAACGGTATGAGAAAAAGAGAAATAAGGAGTTCGGGAAGAACGGTGAGCGAGAGTTTGGGAAGAACGGTGCACGATAGTTCGGGAAGAACAGTGCGCGACAGTTCTCTTGGAATGGATTTCTCTTTAACAAAGGCGATTTCTAGCACCTCCATGAGTGGCTAATTCATTCATAGGGTATTGATGTAACCCTTTCCGATTAATGATGGTGTAATTGTATTTTTTTTTTTGGGCAATTTTATGAGCATAAATGATGGTTGTTTAACCTGGAGATTACTTTGTAATTTTGTTTAAATGTTTACATTCAATTTTGATAAACCTCTTGTCTTATCTCAGAAAGCTGTTTGTCACTATTGAAATCAACATTCGTATTTTCTGTGATTATAAGAATGATGGTTTTACAATGATTTTAATTGACACGAAGTCAATAGGGTCAGATAGACCATGCCTAGGAAAGATGAATTGCTCTAGACCCTATGTTAGACAATTAATGCTTGCCGAAAGATGGGTTATGCTTCTTCATTGATTGCATGTATGCTGCTAGTTAAGAAAATTGATAGTTCATACCTAGAGAAGACTAATCGTACCGCATTTTAGAAGTTAGGTGGATTTCTCGTGGCGAGCTCTAGCTACGGAAAACTCAGCACCATCTTATGGATTGCAAAACCAAGCACATCCGCAATCAATGAATCAATCTTTTAACCCGTCCTCTAATTATCGGCCTCCTCAGCAACAATATCAGTCAACTCCTCCTCCTCCTAGGAATTCTTCCTTTGAAGAAAAGGTTTTGACTGTTCTCAGCAATATTGAGGCAAACACTCAATTGTTAAACTCTAATTCTCAATCCATTGCAAAGATAGAAGCCCAAGTCAGTAGATAGCTAATTCACTTAACATGAGAGTGGAGGGAAAACTACCAAGTCAACCTATGGCCATCCCAAAGGGACAATACATGGTTGATGGGAATGCGTCAAGCAATTCTCAGGATGAACGGGTCCAGCCATCACCATGCTGAGAAGCGGGAGAGTAGTTGAGATTCAAATAGAGGAAAGGAAAAGTGAGCAAACTGAGCCACCAAAGAAGCCAAATGTGGCTAAAGACAAAGGAGTGAATGTTGAAGCTCCTTCTTCAGCGAGTCCCACTCTTGAGACACCATATGAGCCCAAGGCTCCATTCCCTGAGCATCTCAAAGAGCATCCTTGTGTTATGAAACAAGGAGAAAAAATCCAAGATAGGATGGGAATCTTTAAACAAGTGAAAATCAGTATTCCTATCATAGTTGCCATCCAGCAAATTCCTTCTTATGCTAAGTTTCTCAAGGACTTGTTCACTCAAAAGCGCAGAACTAGGAATCATATTCCTAAGAAAGTCTTTCTCACCGAGCAAGTAAGATCTCTCATTAAGCATAACACACCCCCAAAGTTCAAGGACCCTACCGCTCCTACCATTTCGTGTATCATAGGAAACTATGAAATTGAGAAAGCACTCCTTGACTTGGGTGCAAGTGTGAATTTGCTTCTCTACTCAGTGTATCTGCAATTAGGTCTAGGAGAATTAAAGCCCACAACGGTTATCTTACAACTAGATGATCGATCTGTTAAGAAACTGCGTACGATCATTGAAGATGTTATCATTCGGGTGGACAAGTTCTACTTCCCAGTAGACTTTATTGTTCTCGATACGGAACCTGTCCATAATCTGATAAGCATATCCCTATTATCCTCGGACGTCCTTTCTTAGCCATGGCTAATGCATGCATAAACTGTAGGTTAAACTGAACATCTTCAATGCCTTCCAGCATCCACCGGATGAGAGTGAGTGTTTCCTCCTTGACATCATCGAAGAATTTGTTGAAGACTTACTCCCCCACCTTTTGATAAAGGATCCATTAGAGGCATGCCTGACTCATTTCGGTTTAGAAAACTTTGGCGTGGATAAATACATTGGCGAGGTTAACTCCTTGCTTGGTACTGCTGCCACAATAGACTCTCCTCCTTGGAGAGCATCGAAAGAGTCTTTGCCTCTGACTTCGAGCATTCCTCCCATTCCATCCCTCGAGTCCCCGCCGAAACTTGAGCTAAAACCACTCCCTGATAAGCTCAAGTATGCCTTCTTAGGATTGAATGACACTCTCCCGGTCATCATTGCTTCAGAGCAACAAGAAGACCTTGTTTGTTGAATGTGCTAAAAGAGCACAAGGAGGCCATTGGCTGGAGTGTGGAGGATTTAAAGGGGATAGACCCTTCCATTGTATCCATTGCATTCATTTGGAGGATGACGCCAGACCTCCCGTGAAGCATAGTGTCAGTTAAATCAAAAAATGAAGGAGGTGGTTATGAAGGAAGTTGTTAAGTTGCTAGATGCAGGCATCACTTACCCCATCTTTGATAGCAAATGGGTCAGACCCACTCAAGTGGTACCCAAGAAGTCTGGTATCACTGTAGTTGAGAATTCAACGGGAGATTTAATTCCTCAGCGCACGACTACTGGATGGCGTGTTTGCATTGACTACCGGAAACTCAACTCCAACACTAGGAAGGATCATTTTCCATTCCCATTTATTGATAAAATCCTATAGCGCCTTGCTGGCCAGAGCTATTATTGCTTCTTAGACTGATATTATGGCTATAATCAAGTGACCATTGATCCCTAGGATCAAGAAAAGACAACTTTCACCTGTCCCTTTGGTACATTTGCTTACAGACGCATGCCCTTTGGGTTATGCAATGCACCTGCAACATTTCAAAGGTGTATGATGTCTATATTCTTGGACATGGTTGAGAAATTTCTTGAGGTGTTCATGGACAATTTTTCTGTCTTTGGAGCCCCCTTTGATAAATGTCTTCATAATCTTTCAATTGTTCTTCAAAGATGCAAGGAGAAAAATCTGATTTTGAGTTGGGAGAAAAGCCATTTTATGGATCAAGAGGGAATCGTCCTAGGACACATTATGTCCCAAAGAGGTATTGGGGTAGATAGAACAAAAGTCGAGTTGATTGCCAATCTTCCACTGCCTGCTTCGGTGAAGCAAATTCGTTCCTTCCTCGGACATGCCGACTTCTACCGCCACTTCATCAAAGATTTCAGCAAAATATCACGATCCTTGTGCAATCTTCTTGACAAGGAGACTACTTTCAATTTTTATGAAGCATGTCTCGAGGCATTTGATAAGTTATGCTCTCTCCTATCCTCCGCCCCCATCATGAAACCTCCTAATTAGTCTCTTCCCTTTGAAATTATGTGTGACGCATTCGATCATGTGTGGATGCAGTCATGGGACAGCGTGAGGACAAGCTCCCTCATGCTATTTACTATGCTAGTAAAACTCTCTTGAATGCTCAACTGAACTATACCACCACTGAGAAAGAGTTACTAGTTATTGTATTTTTTGGACAAATTCCGCTCTTACCTTTAAGATCCAAGGCAATTGTTTACTATGACCATGCCGCTTTGAGGCATCTGTTGGTCAACAAAGAAACCAAGCCCAGTTTGATTTGATGGATACGCTAGAGTTTAGTTTGGAAATATGGGACAAGAAGGAAAGTGAAAATGCCGTTGCTGATCACCTCTATCGGATGAGCAACTGTTTGAAGGAACAACCCTAGTATGGTGACATTGTCAATTACCTAGACATAGGTAAATTTCCCTCTCAATGGTCCAAGCAATAAAAGGACCGATTTTTCAAGCAGGTCCGATCCTATTTTTGGGAAGACCAGGAACTATTCAAATAACGTGCTGATAAGATAATCCGTCACTATGTTCCTAAGAGCAAATTTTACCGCATCCTCATATTTTGCCACACCCTGGCTTGTGGAGGACACTTTAGTGCTAAAAAGACCGCAGTAAAGGTCTTATAGAGCCGATACTTCTGGCCATCTTTGTTCAAGGATGCTTATGATTTTTGTCGAGCGTGTTAAAGATGTCAACGCCTTGGATCGATGTCCCGAAGAGACATAATACCTCTGAACCCCATCTTGATTTTTCATATCTTTGATGTCTGGGGTACATGAGACCTTTTCCACCCTCTTTCGGATGTGTGTATATTCTTGTGGCGGTGGACTATGTTTCCAAGTGGGTACAGGCTGTTGCGACCAAAACCAATGATAACAGGGTTGTTGTCAAGTTCGTTCAGGCCAACATTTTTAGTTGGTTTGGTACGCCAAGGGTTATCATCAATGACTGGGGGAAGCATTTTTACAATCGGTTTCTCGAAAAACTTTTATTTAAATACTCCATCACACATAAAATTGTCACACCCTACCATCCCCAAACAAGTGGCCAAATGGAATTATCAAACAGGGAAATCAAGCACATCCTAGAAAAGACTACAAGGATTGATCCTTGCGGCTTAATGATGCACTTTGGGCACACCATACAACATTCAAGACACCAATTGGCATGTCGCTATTCCGGCTTGTTTATGGAAAAGCATACCATCTCCCTGTTGAGCTTGAACACAAGGCTTTGTGGGCCGCCAAGTAGTTCCATTTCATTATGCAATTGGCCGGCTCTCACCGGAAACTACAGTTGAGTGAACTTGAAGAGCTTCGCAATGATTGATATGATAATGCCCGAATTTATAAGGACGAAAACGAAAGCATTTCATGATCGTCACATTCAGCCAAAGACTTTGGTTCCAGAGCAGAAAGTGTGGCTCTTTAACTCTAAACTTCGACTCTTTCCAGGTAAGCTCTTGTCACGAACCAAACCTAGAGATCTCATTGGAGTCCCTAAATTTAGTTTGTAACTCTCACCCCATATCCATATGGGAGTGGATAAATGATACATAGCCAAGTTCATAAAGTAAAATCTGAGAATTTATATAATATTGAAAATATAGTCCAAGTATGGCAATTACATACAAAACAAACATAACGTAACAGCAAAAAATAAAATAAAATCCTTTAGTTTCATGCTTCAAATCAGTCCCTATTAACTATCAAAATATGTACTGAATTACATCAAATAAATCCTACTACATGTTCTACTAAAATCATCAAGTTAAACCATAATAATAACTAAAATCTTCAAAACATCCTTGTCCACCATCTTGATCCTCATGTCCATCATCTCTAAGTCATGAAAATGTAATGCTCGAAAGCGTAACCTACACTGGCTTAGTAAGTAAACAAGTCTAACAATGTTTATGATTGAAGTAAGGACAATGCCACTCTTCAATGGTAATCCGTATGAACAATAAATATGTGAAATATGTGATGTGTGATCAATATGCCATAATAATGTGATGAGTGCTCAATGAGAAATCAATATACAAAGAACATGGGTGAAAACAATATAGTCCCTTCATAGGACAACAATGGTCTTAATAGATCAACAGTCTCCAAACTTAAGGGTATCACATAATGCTTTAGACAAACAATGTCAGCAAATAAATCCATATAAACAACACATAACTTCAAATTAATGTAATACACTCACAATGATTCATAGGCATAATCAATTCAGCAAACACATGAACACAACTCTAATTGTTCAAGCAATCAAGACATAACTAATAAAGAATAAGTGTTGAGTATAATCATGTGAAGGATATAATATGATATAAGATGCAATGCAAGATGCTGGTTTAATTATTAATGCATGATGTGCACCTAAGTACAATCACCACATGTGATTTAAGACAAACAATTCTAATATGCAATGCATTGTATAGCATCCATCTATATGTATGTTCACACATGATCTTACTCATACTACGCAAGGATGCTCAACTAGAAACCATCCCCCAATACATGGTAGAAATAGTAGATTATTCTATGTGCACATCATAGTTTCTAGGGGTTTCGACCTAAAGGACACAAGCGCCTTACCTTATTTTCGATCATAGGGATAAATCCCAAGACTTTACAAATGTGAATTGCTCCTTGTGATTCGTACATAAGTCGATTTACTAACAGAATTTCACTCTCATAATTTGGGAATTGGGCTTCACCAATGTGAGTTGTCCCTCACCTATCATCTTATCACAAATCTAGTGGAATATCCCTCTTTTTGGGAGAAAACAAATAATTGGTTTATTGGGAGCGTGAATCCCTCAACACATGCAAATAGTTCATCCTGAACTGCCTCACCTATTATGATTTCCAGATCATAATATTCTCGTTATAATCATAATCTCCATCAATATGAAGGTCAAGTCAGTGCATTAGACCATTACAAGGTCATTATATAACAAAATAGGCATATGGTGTGCAAGTGAGAATGTGCGCATTAACTAAGCATTCAAAGTATGTGTACAATGTGCCTTATGATTAACAAATCATAATAGTAGTGAACATATAAGTAATGTAATCGAATGAGCATGATAGTAATGAACATATAAGCAATGAGGAAATTACATCAAAATATTAGTAGTCCATCAAACACATGCATACGATGTATAATATGATGTATAATATGGTCTAATAGGAATGATTATGAAAGCATGTCAAATACCACATGTTCAACAAATAATCAATTAGGTCCATAGAGAAGTCAGTAGATGCATTGTAAGTTCAAGTTAAACATCAATAGTCTAGCAAACATGGCAATTAGTTCCATAATGAAATAAGTATATAAAATAAATATAATTAAGCAGAACCAATATAATTGGCAATTAGTCTGCCGAAATCCTAGTGAGTTTCTGGGTTGGTCAACTTGTTAGGTTCGATAGGGTGCTCGGTATGCCGAGGTTGTCAATTTGGTAGCTTTTCCTGTAAGTCCAAAAACATGTATGTGGTGTTCGGTAGGGTCTCGATAGCTGATGAGTATGTAATACTCATACTTTTAGACCTATAAATTATGCTAGTTAGCTTTAATTTAAACATAATAAGAATGGATTAATACATATTTGATTACTTGCAGGTTTTATGAAGAAAAGGAAGAAATGTCTTAATAAGACATTTAGAGCTTAAATGGTGACAAGCTTTATTGATGATGATCGAGGCCTCATCTTAAACCCAAATATAGCTTGAAGGCCATCTAGAAGAACCAAGGAGGGAGCCCAAGTAAAGCCCAAAAGGAAAAGTCCAGATT
>JAUPMG010258239.1:0-35622 GCA_031762675.1 Pachysandra terminalis | reverse complement strand
ATAGTAAATGTTTAGTTACTAAGATTATACCTTATATATTCCTGAATTTACGTACTTAATGGCTCGTGGAGCTCATGATTTTTAGCAACCAACATTTCAAGTTCGTTAGTCATGGTGGCTACAGAGGAGTTGTGGTCTAGACGGACTTCTCAGTTCGTAGAGCTTGGACGATGAGAGATCGGTTGGGTATAGCACTCAGATAAAATGTTAGCTTAGTCTAGTGTTAGACTTTTCCCTTTATTGGAATTTGTTAAATTCTCAGAATGTAATAATAGTTACTTATATCTTACTAGAACACTTCTGGAACTTCCGCTTATGTTTTACCATGTTGATCCACCTCCATAGCGATATGGGGTGAAGGTCGCAACTAGACTTGAAAATTTTCAAATTTTCGGGTCGGGTCGTGGCAATTACTCAGCTTGGTATTCAAGTCGCTCTCAACTTTCATGGGAGTAGCAAACATATGCACCACTTCTTTCCCTTTCCATTTGTGTTTTGGGAGGGGATTAGTGTGCACAGTTACCTCCGGGAGATCAATATCTCTAGCAACAACCAGTCATGAAACAGCTTTTGCAAAGCATAACAATCAAAGGTAGTATGTCTAGTATTGCGATGGAACTTACAATACTTTGAAAACTTCCTGTCTACCTCAAAAGGTTCATTCTCAACAAGAGGAAGGGAGATGTGATCGTCTTTGATCCACTCATCTACAAGGGCATCCAACTGGGCCAGAGAACGAATCACCTCAAGGGGGTGGTGTTCTTTTCTCCTTGTTATTGGTCCTACCCTTCTTCCTTGAGGAGGGCTTCTCAGTCTTATCGGTGGTCACAACAAGAACTCGCTTCTTGTCCCCCTTTTTAATCAATGGAGGGGATGAAAGCACTCGTCTGCTTGGTGGTTTCATACAGTTTGGTGAAACTATCAATATTTAAATTCTCCAGATGCACTCGGTATGCCAGTAGTATACCATTGACACAAATCTATACAAATTTCTCTTCTTGAACTATCTTAGTGCAAGTGATCACTAGATCCCTAAATCGCTTGACATATGTCACCAGTTCATCCCCTGGTTTCTGTCTCTCACGATTGAGATCAATAATGGTAAGCTTTTCCTCCGTAATGAAGAATTTACAGTGGAATAAGGCAACCATTCTTCCCATGTCTTAACTGACCCAGGCTCCAACCAGCTATACCAAGTATATGCTCTCTCAAAGAGTGATTAAAGTCTTCACGAAGGCGAAGTTCTCTGTTGCAAGCTTAATCCCCCAAGGCTTCAATAAAATAACTTACATGCTCTCTAACATTCCCCGTTTGTCCAGTAAACTGAGGGAAGGTAGGAACTTCATAGTCCTTCGGATATGGTTTGTTGAGGAGGTCCTCAGGGTATGGAGGATGGAAATCACTCTTAATCCAATTTGTATCCTTTGTGTGGGACTTATGGAGTGCTTCAACGTCAACAATGGTAATAAAGTTAGTTTTGGAAGCAGAAGATGATGCTGGTATAGAGTTAAAAGGGAATCAACTATAGGAGATATTTTTTGTGTGTTTTCAGAAGAAACATCTACACTTGGCTTGGCTAAAAGAGTTGCTAATTGAGATTGCATAGTCTGAATAGCTGTGAGTATGAATTTTGTCATTGTTGAAGGATCAGCAACAGGTGTAGGTTCTTCTTTGTGGTGTTTTTCGGGAGTTTCTTCCACTATAGGAACAACATATGAAGATGATGGATCCATTGAAAAGAAACAATGGAGTGATAACTAAAGCACATAAATGTTTTGAAAGAAATGAATAGAAACTCCCCATCAGAGTCGCCAATTAATGGTGATGCAGAATTTGTAACATATAGGAATTCGAATGCCTTTGATTGATAAAGTTATAATTCACCAATACAACTACATCAATAAAGATATAATCCGGAAAGTCTATCTTGGGATAGCCTAAATAGTTGTGCAATTGTTCTATATAAAGCGTTTCTTCTCAAATATGATTTATGAATAAGACAAAGAAAAGATCAAAGAGAGAGGAGATCGAGATGTTAGGTATGCCAATAAGAATGCACACTATAGAGCAAGGAACCTCAGTGTTTGAAGGACACATGTCTCTCTTATAGATTCTTTAGATAAGTTATCACTAATTGTCTCTTTCACGTATCTGCTAATTATACGTGAAGGTGATTGATTCTTCTCATTGTTCCACCAGTTATTTCGATCATGGATAATAATGATTTGTGGGCATGCTATATTATTTATAGAGAAAAGTATCAAAAGTATCCTCTCTTGACCATGAGATGTGTCAATCGGACATGTGTCTAGAGAGAAGGTTGGGAATATCTCCATGCAACAGTGCATATCCAAAGTTTACACGTATTTAAAGCGCACAAGTTATTTTTGGAAGAAAATTGTTGTGAGTCATTCGAGCAGGTGAATTTGCTCTATGATAGGTTGGCTTAGAGTTTAGAAGATCAAGGATCATATGACATGTGTAACATGCATAAATATCTAAAGCAACATTTCCATTCTTATCACCGCCATGCCTGATAAGACAAAATCCCCTAAGATAAGATATACAATAGATATATAAGTAGCTGAGGTTTTATCACGCGATTGTTTGGGGATTTATTGCATTCATCTTTATGTAAAGGGTTTATTCGAATTCTACAAAATATACTTCAAGCCGTCATTCAAAATCAAAGGAACCCTTTTTGGTAGTTTAGTCTGTATTCCTTCAAAGGAAGTCAAAGTAACTGCATACATCACAAGGTGACTAGTATATTCTCGAATTACCCATATAAGACCTTAGATCTAAGTTTCTCAGCATGAAATTTGTTTTTATGATCAATAATCCCTGTAAGGAAGAGTAATCATAGAATCCTTCAAGGTTCTAGGTCAAGCAACCAATTCGAGTGTCTTTAAATTGGACTTAGTGAAATCAGATAAAAATGTGTTTCCTTCGAAATACCTTTAAGTAAAGTACATAAATAAGTCCCCCGAAGTCTACAGATGTCATCCGGAAGTCACCTCTGAGGCTTAGAGTGTAAAGATGCCTTTTCGAAGGACTCTCCTTGAGGATTTCCTTCGAAGTCAGTAACATTGAAGTCTATTGAGGGTGACAGATCTACGTCTTTGTCATTCGAATGGGACAAAACCCTTAGTCCTTTGAGAAGGGTGACTAGCCCTTATTCCTTTGAGGGTGACAAACCCTTGACTAATTGACCATCTTGTGGTGATGAGCCTGACGAATTGACCATCTCAGGGTGGATTGCCACATGTAAGGTATACAGTAACCATCATTTCCCTCGAAAAGTTTCTATACTGAAGAAGTTAAACCATGATTCGGATAGAGACATTGAAGACCTTTGATCAGGCCAAGAGATCATCAGTACTGATAACATGGCCCAATGAGAGTGTGTACTCATTCGGTGTTCACAAGTGTGAAGTAGTGGAGGGAGTAGGTAATCACTTTATAAATGATGTGGCATCTGCGGGTGTATCTTATAAACGAGCATGCACGCGTTAAGATTATGCCACATGTCCAATGGAATAAATTAGACCGTCGGATCATCAGTACTATGTAAATAAGCCTATCGAATTATAACAAGTGTTAAAAAGTCACTTAGCGACTCAAAAAATCGAACAAAGTTAATTAAATTGGATAAATCACTTTATCAACTCGGTGTTTTCAACTCGGTCTTGGCTTTGCAACTCACCCTAGTTATTTGGAAATCTTCACAAATTGTTTTGTTATTGTCGTCATTTTAACTCTCCAAAACAATGAAATCTATCTCTAATTTCAATATCAATGTCCGATTTTATCTTCAAGGTATAATAAAACCTTCACATTAGAGACCAACTCATTGTATTGGGTTGACTTGGAAAGTTCTCGAGTTTCTCATGTTAACTCGGATGACTTAGCTCTTACAAACTAATTTTATACATACAACTCCATTCAATATCCGTACAAGTTAACTCGATCTGGTTGTTGAGTTGATTCATCAGATTTTAACACCTAAGTTTCAATCCATGAACAAAATTATTCTATAACATTATGATAATGATGTAATAGAGGTTACCACGAATGTTTATTTAGAAACGCTAGATCGAAATAAGATGCACCGTGCGCACTGTGGCTTCAAACGAACATAACTTTAGATCCCGGTATCGGAATTAGGCTTATAATACCAATTCGAAAAGATAACAACAAGAACTACAAAACTCACGCTATGTTTCTAAGTGAGATACGCGTCGACCGTTTGAAGTTGTTTAGACTCTCAAAAAGGCCTCCAAAGTATTTTATCCATTTTAATAACTTTTGGTTATGTATTTAACAGTTTAGGGTTTCTTTTGTGATAGGGTTTTCTTATAAATAAGAAAGAGATTGTAGAGATTTTATTATTGGGCAAATTTATGAAAATTGATTGTGAAGCTTTTCTCTTTTATTCTTATTGTTTTAAGGTTTTGCTTTTAAACACTAACAACTCTAGAAGGTTGTGTAATTTATAGTAGATTCATCAACCCTGTTCTTCTTCACCTTATATCACATTATGAGGCAAATCCATTAAACAAATTAACTTCTAATTGATTACCCAAAAAAAAAAAAAAAAAAAATTAACTGCCAGAACATCAACTCAATGAATTCGAATTAATAAAAGAATCAATAATAAATCATACTTATTACAATTAATAATCATAATTCAATTTTTCTAGTGTTCAAGCTCTTTTTCTTAAGGACAATCAAGTATGTTCAAAACTCATAGGAACCTTCATCAAAACATAACCATCAAGGAAAGCATAGCAGCAATTAGGACATGGTATCCCAATACAGAGATGCCGGTAGCTGAATTTTCCAACGGTGGAGCAGGTGAAGGAGCCGGTGGAAACTGGGATTGGACATTGATAGTGAGCTTCTGGCCTCCATCCGTACAATGTTGCTCTTTACCACAAATGTACCACTTTTTTCCCGGCGTGGCAAGGTTGATTATGTCATTTCCGGTAGCTAGAGCGTTGTTCTCCGGCGGCACAATGCAGTCCTTGAATCCAGTCCCGTTCACCTTGAACACGTTATGGATTCCAACCGTATACTTGAAAACTGAAAATCCATGAAAATTAAAATTAATAAAAGAAAGAGAGAGAGAGAGAGAGAGAGAGAGAGAGAGAGAGAGAGAGAGAGAGAGAAGCAAAGTTTTATCAAACAAATTAGCAAAGATTAATGCTGAGATAATTTACCAAGTTTATCGCCGACAACAAATACTTTGTCCTTGGCCCAAGCTTGATAATCAAATTTTGTGGTCCATCCTTTATCATCCCCGACAATGTATTCTGTTGCCGTAACGACCGTAGGAAGGACGACGGCAATGATCGCGAATACGATTACCAACTGCTTAGAGGCCATTGGAGCTTTACTTGATTTTCTTAAGGAAGCTCTATACTATTAGTTTGAATTTAACTTGATTGATGAATTGAGGTGGGCTTAAGGGGTCTCTTTATAGAGGATTTTCTTTCTTGAAATGAATAGAATACCAACAACCATATAAGACGCCGGCTACAGTCGGCAGACTCTCCGAAGGTAGCACGAGGAATACTTTGGGTAGTTCATGAATTAAATGATAATTAAAAAATGTTTAATGAATTTAAAAAGACGTTAAAATTTAAAAAATGGGGAATTGGGTGGAGCTTATAAGGAGAAGTTTTGATGGGATTATGCAAATGAAGCAAGGCCAAAGCTGTTTTTAGAGGTCAATTAAGTAATAATTGAATATGGGTTATTCAACTTGTCTTCTGGAGCCAATTTGGAGAGAGGAATTTTTGTCCTCTAACTCTCTTTGGTTTTGTGATCGGCTAGAGTACAACCAAAAAAGAAAAACATTTTTTATACGTAAAATATTTATAGTCACAATTTTTTTTGTCAATTACTTTATGTCGTATCTATTATTTTATGTCTTCTTAAATTTTACCTATTGTTTCTTGGGACAGTAAGTTTATTCTATTAATCGTTGTTTTTTGGGACAGTAAGTTTATTCTATTTTGATTGTAGAAAATAAATATTAGGTTACACATAGATCATAAATGTATGTAACTTATTACTAAAATGTATGTAACAGTCCTAAATATGTGCAACCTAACGCATTAAAGGACGTAAGTTATGTGTCCTAATTAAATGTGTGCAATCCAGTGTTAGAACCTCTAAAGCATTGAATGATGTAAACCTAACTTAAAATTATGTGTAACCTAATGCTTAAATGTTGTAACCTAAGGCATTAATGAGTTGTGTAACCTTGTGTTAAATGTGTGTAACATAAGGCATTAAATAGTGTAACCAGCTTGTGTCTAAATGTGTTTAATCTAGTCCTTAAATATTTGTAACCTAGTGCTTAAATAAATCTAACCTAAAATGTATTTAATCTAGTCATTAAATGTGTGTAACCTAAAGGATTAAAGGGTAAGGGTGTAAGCTTGTGTTTAACCTAAGGCCTTAAATGGTGTAACCTCTTGCTTAAATATCTTTAATATACTAGTACAATGTGTAATCTGTGGCTTAAATAAGAGTAACATAGTGCTTAATGTATGTAACCTAAAGCACTAAAGGATCTAACCTTGTGCTTGTATCTGTGTAATCTAAGGCATTAAAGGGTGTAACCTAGACTGTAAATATGTGTAACCTAGTGCTTAAATGTGTGGAACATATATAAATTATTAAATGTTATACCATTGTGCTTAACCTAGTCCTTGAATGTTTGTAACATAGTGCTTAAATGTGTGTAACCTAAGGCAATCAATGATGTAACCTTGTGATAAAATTTGTCTAACCTAGTCCTAAAATGTGTCTAACCTAGTGCTTAAATGATTATAACCCACGTGTGTAATCTAAGCTATTAAATGGTATACCATAGTCCTTAAATGTGCGTAATCTAATGCTTAAATGTGTTTAACATAAGATATTAAATGATGCAACCTTGTGTTTAAATGTCTGTAACCAAGTCCTTAAAAATGTGTGTAACCTATTCATAAAGCGTAAAATGTTTGTAACATGGTGCTTACCTTAAATCGTAAACCCTAAACTAAATGTCTCTTTAAAATGTATAACCCTGTCCAAAAATGTGTGTAACCAAGTCCTAAAATGTATAACCCTGTCCTAAAATGCGATGTAACCTCATCCAAAAATGTGTATAACTCACTCCTTAGATTTGTGTCTCATCAAGCAACAAAGGGTAAAACCCTGTCCTTAAATGTGTGTAACCAATTCCTAAAATGTATTTAACCAACTCCTAATATGTGTGTAACCCCATAAAAATGTGTGTAACTCAATCCTTATACTTCTGTTTCTTCAAGCAATAAGAGGTGTAACCCAGTCCTAAAATGTGTGTAACTAAGTCCTAAAATGTGTTAACTATCTCCTAAAATCTATATAACCCCATCCAAAAATGGGTGTAACTCAGCCCTTACACTTGTGAAACCTCAACCCATAAAATGGTGTAACCCAGTCCTAAAATGTGACACCTAATTATAAAATGTGTGTAAACAACCCATAAAATTTGTGTAACTCGGTCCTTATACTTGTGTTTTCTCAAGCAATAAAAGGTTTAACCTATGTTCTAAAATGTATATAACCTTCTCCTAAAGTGTGTCTAACCCACTCCCGAAATGTGTGTAACCCAATACTAAATGTATGTAACTAGTTCTAAAAGTTATGTTTCCAAGTTGGTGTGCAACCCATTATTAAAGGTATGTAACATTGTTCTAACTTGTGTAACCTCCTCGTACGTATAGTTTTCCCTCCACTTCTCTGCAACTCGTTTTCGTCCGATGACCACCACCTTCCACTCTCTTCCTCCTCACAACCTTGTTCTTCCTCCCTAATCGCAACTTCTTCTGCAATTTATTCTTCTTCTTTTTCTTCCATTCTTCTTCATCTTTCTTGTTATAGGTTGCATTGGTGTTTCGTTTTTTTTTTTTTCCTTCTGTGTTTACTAACACCATTAACGATTTTTTCCCTTTCACTCTTCCTTTGCGTCGCGTTTCACTAAGTCCAAGCTCAATCGAGGGAGGGTCAAGGCCGAATAAAACTACAAGTGGAGATCAAGAAAGTGAATTTGTACAGGTTTTATATGTTTTTTTTGAGTTAAGTGATATTTTTGTTCTTTTTTTTCCTTCTACCTATTTGTAAAATTGTCTATATAAAACAATACTTGATTTCTTTAGCTTTTGTCTTCTACCTTTTGTATTTTGCATTTTGACGATGATATATGGTTTAAAATATACACATGAAACATCAAGTGGCTGATATATATCTCAGATGGGATCCAAATATACACATAAAGCACTCACATCTAGTACTAGCAATTCAGGATGAATAACATTAAGGCCAAAGGAGTTTCTATGTTGTTTCAATTTGGGTATACCTCTGTTTTCAGCTTAAATGGCTTTTGGCTGGTGACTTGGAGATGCTTCTTCTAGTGGAAGGAAGGCCAGGGGAATCAAATACATATTCTTATATTTCATGAAATAATACATAATTGAATACATCAAATAAATTTTTATAAGCATTCCCTCAGTGGCCTATCTTGGATATGAAATGCATGTTGCTCACTGCTACTATCATTCTCAACTTATACCTTCTTTTGAAATTTGTTAGGGAAACGTGTCATCCATTTTTCATTATCAGGAAGCAAGTTACTTCACGTATTTTGGTCATACAAACAGACCATCTCTTATATACAAATCATTATTTACAGTTGTGTTATATGTTTCTTTATGTGGATGTTCCTTTTTTCGTGCACGTACTTACAGTGGACTGTTTGTTCTTTGGACTTAGCTCTATGCTTGTGTCTGCTTCTTCTCTTACTAAAGTTAACTATTAGGAGTTACTCGGACCTGTATAGCTTTGTTTAGATACTTATTGGCTAATGTCTCATTTTATTTCTCTCATCTATTAATTAGATATGAGAATTACATTACTTGCATAAATAGATATTTAGTGACTAGTATGTATCTCGCATGGGATATATAATCTTCCTTGCCTTTCATAATGAATTTATTAATGAAATGAGAAGAGTTTACCAATGCATATAGCTAATTTTGGTTCCATTTCCTTTGTGTTGTATCATATCACCTTGAAGGATAATCTTGTGAAAACATCAATGTATAACGACTGTGGGATCAAGAGATCAGCGACTCCAGATGAGTCTTGCAACCCCATGTATAAGCTCTATTTACTAGCTGTGTTTTGTCCGGTCGTGATGATGCCAATCCCCCCGAAGCTTCAACATCCAACATTTCCAGTCCACACAGACCAGGGAATGCATGGCACTTGTTTTGGTATGTATATGAATCTTTAATTTTTTAAATTTCGCTCTGACCTCATTACTGATTAGTATGGATCTACTTGGGCAGGATGGAGTTCTCCAAGACCCATAAAGGTGACGCTACAATAAGGGCAACTGAACGGGTACATTAACTATTTACATATCACATTATGATTTTGTGTGATTATACATTGCGAAGCACCTGTATGTAGAGTTAAAACGTGTTTTGCTGTATCAGCTGAGAACTCTTGCCAAACAGGTTTGGCATGGGATGCTTAGACATGGAAAAAAGAAATACTACGAAATAGCCAATAAGAAATTGAAGGGTTATCGTCAATTTGTTCCACGCTCAGCCCCCAAGCCCAAGAAGGAGGTGATACATTCGCTATCTTCAGCAGCCAATGAGAAAGAGACATATAGGAAGAAGAGTAAAAGCAAGTGGGGCTCACTCGCCAATCCACGTGCCAAGACAACATCAAGTCCGATCGTGACAAACCCACGATCGAATACAGTTTGAATATTAAAGTAGGATCAACTATCACAACCGAATTGAACGTCTGGATAACCGACCGACAAAAAGTTATAAATACTTGGAGAGGACCTGTCTCTCAACTCCTTCAATAACACAAAATTCCAGCGCAACGCAACTCAGATCCCGTGGTCATTTATCTTCTCCTTTGTTGCTTTCATTGCAACAACGATGCTTAATCCTTCTCTTGCTCAACAACCACTTTTTCCCCTGGTTAATTGCTCTTAGCCTTGGACGCTCTTCCAACCTGTATGTGAGTCACAGCCGCTAGAATTAGCTTCTCCGCTCATCAATCAACCCGGTTAAAGTCTGTTGCTCTTAGTCTTACATCGATCTCCGTTGCTCTCCCTTGAGAAGCTGCTCTCAATCCGACCAATCATTAGGCTAGCATGCGAGTGGGTCATAGCCGCTGATACAACCACTATTGTTTCATCAGTACTCTTTTTTCCATCTTTCTACTATTTTGTTTGTTTATTAAAATCCAATGTCTCTGATATTTAATCATGAATATATTTTTTTATTAAAGGCAAGATCTTTGGTGTTATACTTTAACTCTCGTTTCTAAATGACATTATATTTACATCATCTGCAGGATCATACGAACTCGTTACAAAGGAGGAACCCCTACCTTGGTCAATCACCTAGAACGGAAACCTATTTGGTGACTGATCACACGATCGATTGTTTAATCAACTCAGTTTAGTCAGTGTGAGTCAATATTTGGACTAGACCAAGTCCTAACACGCCCATATACATCACGCAAACCCTTACAAACGCCACACACATAAGCCGAAAAGGGTAACAAGAGGAATTCGCTAGGAACAAATGTGCGATTTTATCTTCTGAGGTATAATAAAACCTTCATATTAAAGACATTCATTGACTCGCAAAGTTCTCGAGTTTGTCAAGTTGACTCGGACGACTAGCTCTTACAAACTCATTCTATACATACAAGTCCATTCAATATCCAATGAGTTAACTCGATCTAGTTGCGAGTTCACTCATCAGATTTTAACATCTATGTTCCAACTCAGGAACAAAATTATTCTGTAACATTACGAGGCAAATCCATTAAACAAATTAACTCCCAATTTATTACCAAAAACAAGACAAATTAACTCCCAGAACATCAACTCAATGAATTCTAATTACTAAAAGAATAAAAAATAAACCACACTTACTACAATGAATAATCATAATTCAATTTATCTAGTGTTCAAGCTCTTATTCTAAAGGACAATCAAGTATTCGAAACACATAAGAACCTTCATCAAAACATAATCATCAAAGCAAGCATAGCAGCAATTAGGACCTGGTATCCCAATATAGCGATGCCAGAAGCCGAATTTTCTGACGGTGGAGCAGGTGCAGGAGCTGGTGGCAACTCGGTTAGGACATTGATAGTGAGCTTCTGGCCTCCATCCGTACAATGTTGCTCCTTACCACAAATGTATCACTTTTTTCCCGGGGTGGCAAGGTTGATTATGTCATTTCCGGTAGCTAGAGAGTTGTTCTCCGGCGGCACAATGCAGTCCTTGAATCCAGTACCGTTCACCTTGAACACGTTATGGATTCCAACCGTATACTTGAAAACTGAAAATCCATGAAAATTAAAATTAAAAGAGAGAGAGAGAGAGAGAGAGAGAGAGAGAGAGAGAGAGAGAAAAGCCAAGTTTTATCAAACAAATTAGCAAAGATTAATGCTGAGATAATTTACCAAGTTTATCGCCGACGACAAATACTTTGTCCTTGGCCCAAGCTTGATAATCAAATTTTGTGGTCCATCCTTTATCATCCCCGACAATGTATTCTGTTGCCGTAACGATTGTAGGAAGGACGAGGGCGATGATCGTGAATACGATTACCAACTGCTTAGAGGCCATTGGAGCTTAACTTGATTTTATAAAGGATGCTCTATACTATTAGTTTGAGTTTAACTTGATGGATGAATTGAGGTGGGCTTAAGGGGTCTATTTATAGAGGATTTTCTTTCTTGAAATGAATGGAATATCATCAATCATACAAGAAGCCAGCTACGGTCGGCATACTCTCCGAAGGTAGCACGAGGAACACTTCGGGTAGTTCATGAATTAACTGATAATTAAAAAATGTTTAATGAATTTAAAAAGATTTTAAAATATAAAAAATGGGGAATTGGGTGAAGCTTATAAGGAGAAGGTTTGATGGGATCATACAAATGAAACAAGGCAAAAGCTGTGTTTAGGGGTCAATTAAGTAATAATTGAATATGGGTTGTTCGCCTTGTTTTCTGTAGCCAATTTGGAGGGAGGAATTTTTGTCTTCAATTCTCTTTGTTTTTCTTTATTCCTTGTAATCACCAAGGGTTTGTTATTATGGCCTTGGTAAGGGTTTGTTGCCTACGCCAAATACAAAAGGAATGAAGGAAACAAGGGAGAAAAGCCCATAATCAAAAGGAAATTGCCACTTTCGCATGCTTTGTCAACTGCATTTAGCGTATGCAGCAAGACAATGGAGTAAAGCCCTTAATCAAAAGAAAATTGCCACTTTCGCAGGCTCTCTCAACTGTATTTAGCATATGCAGCAAGCCCTTAAAGCCTTAGGTTATTCCTAATGGACGAGTTTGAGTCGTGAGGATTTGTAGTGAATATACCCACAAAATTCAAACCAAGTGCAACAACCTATAGATATATACCTTAACTGAACTAGACAACTTCTTCATCCCTAATTGAACCATGGCTCATTAGGAAGGTTTGTTTATGAGCTACCTGGTTATGATAATATTATCAACTTAGATTAAAGATAGAGAGTACAAGGAATCAGGATAATAGGATAATAACTGCAAAGCAAGACCAACAATCCTCCATATTTTCTTAACAAAATTAAAAGATAAAAAAAAAAAAATTGCTATCCAAATCAATCAAGACATCAAATTCATAATTATTGTGGCACTGAGTTATTTCAGATTTTCAGTCTTTATTCTAACTATTCAACAAATTAAGAGTCCAAATCACTAAATCCACATTAAAGAAATTTTAAAATACTGTAACTTGGAAAGCACGTGAAGTCTGACAGATACACAACGGGGGTTCGTCTCATAAAGCAGAAGTGAACTCTTAATCACCAAAGAGAAGGTCAGATTAACCTAAGGATCCAATTCAAAATTAAGCTACATGTCCGGGTTAACAATCAGTTTGGAGGTTCACTTTAATACCTTATGGTCTTTTTTGTGATGTTTCAGTTTGCTCATGTATTTACAACGACAGCTTTCACCTTATTTTACATAAGCATGAATCATTGAAACTTTCAACGTTTTCCTTCCTTTTTTTTTTTTTTTTTTTATTATTATAGGCAGCCATTTTCGTTGTACCCGATCTAATTCACTAGTTGCTTTCCAAAGTGGTGGTATTAATATATACCAAGCAAACTAAAACCAAATAATATACTAGAAGATCTTTCTCAAGTGAGGAAAAGGATCAATCCTGGTAAAACCAAATAATATACTAGAAGATATTTCTCAAGTGAGGAAAAGGATCAATCCTGGTAAATAGGATCTTCTAGAGTTGTTGACTCAACTTCTGGGATAAAATTTTCCAAGAACAGCTTCAGACGTTGTCCATTGACTTTGAAAATATTACCATTCTTTGGATTTTCAATCTCAACAGTCCCATAGTGATAAATATTTATCACAACAAAGAGACCAATACAAGGAGTTCTCAACTTACCTGGAAACAAATGGAGCCTAGAGTTGTACAAGAGAACTTTTTGAGATTGTTCAAAAGTCTTGCGAAGGATGTTTTTATCATGGAATAACTTCATTCATTCCTTGTAGAGTCAGGCAATCTTGTAAGCATCATGTCGGATTTCTTCCATTTAATTGAGTTGGAGCTTGCAGAGGGAATCTGCTTTATCCTTAATAAAATTGAGTGTCGTTATCTGCTTTATCCTTACTAAAATTGAGTGTCGTTATTGCCCAGTAAGCCTTGTGTTTGAGTTCCACAAGTGACAAACCTTCCCAAAGATTAAACGATAGGGGGGGCATTTCAATCAAGATTTTGAAACCGTTCGATAAGCCCAAAGTGTATCGATCAATTGTATTGACCAATATTTACGATCTGGATTAACCGTTCTTTGTAAAATATTTTTATCTCCCGATTAGATATTTCTACTTGTCCACTTGTCTGTGGGTGATAAGATGTGCCAACTTTAAGGCTAATCCCATACTTTTTCATCAACGCCTCAAAAGGAAAAAGACGATTACAGAAGTGTTTACCTCGATCACTGATAATGGATCAAGGTATTCCAAACCTTGATAAAATATTCTTTTAAAAACCTCAAAACCATTTTGTGATCATTGGTTTTGCATGGAACAGCCTCGATTCATTTTGAAACATAATCAACAGATACTAAGATATAAAGATACCCAAAAGAAGGAGTGAATGGTCTCATGAAATCGATGCTCCAACAGTTAAATATCTCAATAATTAAAATTACGTTAAGAGGCATACTTTTATCAACGCCTCAAAAGGACGATTACAAAAGTGTTTACCTCCATCACCGATAATGGCTCGAGGTGTTCCAAACCTCTATAAAACATTTTCTTTTAAAAACCTCTAAACCGTTTTGTGGTCATTGGTTTCGCATGGAACAACCTCGATCCATTTTGAAACATAATCAATAGATACTAAGATATAAAGATACTCAAAAGGAGTGAATGTTCCCATGAAATCGATGCTCAAATAGTTAAATATCTCAATAATTAAAATTAGGTTAAGAGGCATCCTATTGACGGGAGCTTCTTCTAAATTTTTGACTGGGCTCACATACTTTGCAAAAATCATAGGTGTCCTTAAAAAGAGTGGGCCAATAAAAACCATGTTGCAAAATATTTACTTGTCTTTTTGACTGAAAAGTGAACACCACATACTTCAGTGACAAAAAGAAATATCATTCATGTATTCAGAATCAGGCACACATCTTCTAATGATTTAATCTGAACAATACTTAAACAAATGCAGGTCATCCCACACAAATCGCTTTACCTCAATGAAAAATTTGTTTATATCTTGTTGGATCCAATGATTGGGAATTTTACCTATAACGTGATAGTTTGTAATATTTGTAAACCAAAGAAAGTGAGAGACACCGAAGAGTTGCTCATCAATGAATGTTTTCTTGATCAGTATTGTCTTAAATGATTCAGAAAATACAAGTCTGGACAAGTGATCTGTCACTACATTTTTTACTCCTCTTTTTATCTTTTATTACTAGATTAAACTCTTGGAGTATAATGATCCACTTAAGTAATCAAGGCTTTGTATCCTTCTAAATTAGAAGGGGAGTTCCTTTTCTAGAGTGGAATAATTCATCTGGTACTGTTCAACATCCTACTTGCATAGTAAATGACACAAGGCTTCTTGTCCTTACGTTGACCTAGCACGACTCCGACCGCATAATCACTAGCATCACACATGATTTCAAAGGGCAAATTCCAATCAGGAGATTACATAATTGGAGCAGAAGTTAGCATACCTTTTAACTTTGAAAAAGTGTCATGGCATGCCTCAGTCCACTTAAAGGAGTTTTCCTTTGACAGAAGTTTGCATAGTGGTTTAGATATTACACTAAAGACTTTAATAAACCTCTTGTAAAATCTTGCATGACCTAGAAAAGATCTAATGTCCTTGATGGTCTTTGGGGGTGGGAGAATTGGCTATCAATTCAATTTTGACTATTACCATTTCAATTTCTTGAGACAATGTGACCAAGCACGATCCCTTAGAGACCATGAAATGACATTTATCCCAGTTCAGAATGAGATTTTTCTCCGTACATCTAATCAACACTTTTTCCAAGTTAGTCAAAACAATTATCAAAAGAATTGCCAAAAATAAAAAAAATAGTCCATAAATACCTCAAGGAAACGTTCAACCATGTCACCGAATATACTCAAACATACACCATTGGACTATGGTAAGAGGATTGCATAATCAAAATAGCATCTTTTGATAAGCAAAGGTTCCAAATGGACATGTAAAAGTGGTCTTTTCTTGGTCCTCGGATGCAATCTCTATTTAGTTGTATCCGGAACAATCATCTAGGAAATAGTAAAATTTGTGGCAACTACCCTTTCTAGGATTTGGTCCATGAATGACAAAGGGAAATGGTCTTTCCTAGTTGCCGAGTTCAACTTCCTATAATCAATGCACACACGCCAACCAGTTGCGACTCTGGTTGGGATCAATTCATCATCTGCATTCTTCATTACAGTTACACCAGATTTCTTAGGTACCACTTGAGTAGAATTTACCCATTTACTATTAGAAATAGGATATATAATCCTTACATCCAAAAGTTTCAATACCTCAGCTCGAACAACCCTTTCATGTTAGGATTCAGCCTACTCTGCATCTCTTTAGAAGGTTAAGCATTATCCTCTAAATATATCCTACAAGTACTGATTCCTTTAATATCAACTATAGTCCATCCTATTGCACCTCTGTGTTTTCTAAGAACACCAATTAATTTTTCCTCCCGAGTCTGATCTAATTGTGAAGAAATGACCACTGAAAATGTTTCTGCCTACCCAAGAAATGCATTTTGAGTTCAACTGGTAGCGGTTTCAACTCAAGCTTTGGTGTTTAGACACTTGACAGGAGGGGGATGGTATAACAAGGTGGCAACTCCTCAAAATGTCCTCCATTTTCAGTTTCCATCATTAAAACAGTCTAACAAAGCATTTATAGAATTAATTACAGAATCTTCATCAAAATCATTAAATGAGCTAAACAAGACTCAAGGAATCAAAGAAACTGGTCTTGCACGAGGGTATCAATCAAGTTTACCTCATGCACATCGTCATCATTCCCAAGTTATTTACCGACATTAAAAATGTTAATTCCAAAGTCATATTTCCAAAAGAGAGTTTCATGATTCTATTCCTACAGTTGATTTGAGAGCATTGCAAGTCGAAAGGGATGGACGGCCTAAAATGATGGGAGTTTGGGTACATGCATTCAACACAGGTTGTGTCCAAGACAATAAAATCAACAGAAAAAAAAAATCGTCTACTTGAATCAACACATCATCGACTACCCCCTTGGTAATTTAACTGAACGGTCAGCTAGTTGAAGTGTTACCTTCGTGGGTTTAAACTCACCAAAACCCAACTGCTCATACACCGAGTAGAGTAGGGGGTTAACACTAGCCCAAAATCAAACAAGACTTGTTCTATTCGAAAGTTTCCAATAATACATGATATTCTTCGCCTCCTATGATCTAGTCCCATCCCCAATTATCATGATATGAAATGATAAAAGCCACAGAAGAACACAAGAAAGATCCCACTTCTGGGAAAAAAACCTCTACAGTTCTTAATATTCCAAACAAGATAATTCCTCCCTATCAGACTCAACTACCTCCTACCTCTATTATTCTCAATCCCCACTTATTTGCCTAACTCCCTAAAAACTTGCTGATGAAACAAACTTCCTATAAACTTGCTAATGACTTGGTGACTTCCAGATAAACACGACTACTAACCCAACACCTAAGATAACCCATTTAACTTTGACTGAAATAACAAACTGATCATGTAACAATGAACAACCATGCACGTAGCAATAATCTACTAACATGCACGTAACAACGATTATCTACTTCAAAAAGTCATTGATGATTACTTTGATCAATCAAACTTACTCAGATCCTCAATTGGAACCAGAATATTTATGATAGATCTCCAGTCTCGGAACTATATCCATAATTCAAATGGCATGCCTTCTTCACCACCTTTACTCAGATTTGAGTAATAGCAGTTCGCATCAAATACATCTCTAAAGATTTCAAGTTCCAAAGACACAAAATAACTTAATAACATATCCAAACCATCAATCTTAACTGAATTAAAATCAAAAGGATTGGCAGACACGGTGAGATTGTCCGACAATCCAATACTTTGTTCCACAAAATTAATTGATGATAAAGATGGTAAGAGCAAAATTTGCAATGATGAAATTAGACAAAAAGCTAACCTCAGTTGATTTAGAGTCGGCAGATTTCTTCATGACCGGCCACATACATTCAGTTATTACCAAGAATAGATCTAAGCTTTATCGGTAGAATAATTTGTATAATTAAATGTATTATCAGAAAATTTTGAGTGCTTTAATTCATATACTCTAAGTCCTTTGCTTCTTCTTCATTAACCTTCCATCCCTTCTTCCATCATCAGATGAAGTTACTATTTTCTCTAAACTTCTCTCACCATTAACAGCTACATCTACTTCGTGATTGCGTAACTTCTGCTTTCTTTTCTTTGATATTTTCTGCGTCGGTACACTGCATAACAGATTACTGCAAAAATAATATTTAAAAAGAGGGGGGAACACTTAAAAAGTAAATTAATAAAACAAGTTGAAACACATGAATAATGTTTCAATACTTATATCAGTAATCAAGGCTAAGTAGTGCCACTTAAGTCAAGCTCTTCCGTGTCTGTTGGAAGTAACAAAAACAACAAAATTGTGTGCAAAATTTATTGTTATTTTCAAACTAAGACAAATTACTTTTATACTGAGAGTGAGTCATTTGTGAAATATTTATACATTTCCAAGTTCCAATTAAAAGGTATTATGCGGGTTTCAGGTTATTAAAATAACAATCTTCCCTGTGCCAATGGCCACATGCTCATGACTTACTATCCACATTAAAAACCACCTTGTAGAAAGGTCAGATATCAAACCTCTTTGGCAAGCTATGCTAGCTCCCCCAGGTTTCCAAGTCCAAAAGTGCACTGAATCACTAAAATAAATCATGGCCCAAAGCACAATCATTGCACATAACTACTTGACTATCGAGGACTCCTATCGTTTTTCAACTTTACTATCCTCGATGATGGAAATAAGCATTGATTTGGACAATATTTTTGAGTCACTTCGACCAAGTAAATGGGCAATAGAACAGGAGGTGCATTTTGTTACAAACTGCACATGCAAGAAGTAGAAAAGAAGAAAATAGACAAGAAAAAGATCATCAAGTCTTTGCTGAATCGCTGCAACATATACCTAAAAGATGAAAAACTTTTGACATGGTTAAATCATGCCCCCATCTTAAACTCCTTGTTAAAAGTTTCACTCTACTTGTTTATCTTGTGAGTGCCACTCATAGATCTCCCCCCATGACACAAAAGCCATTATGTTGGTCACGTAAGACCATGTCAACCTTGTCACATTTTGGAAGGCAGTCAAAGTCGATGGAAATCTTTGCACAATTCTGGAATTGGCATGAGGTTGTCAAATATGGGGCAAGCTAAAGTTCGTCCCCTATGTCGTTGGCACACCTCACAGTACAATCAACGTCATGCCGAACTATTTCCAGTAAAAGGAAATTGAGATCCTTTAGTATATGTCTAGATAAATTACTGGTGGAAGGGAATACTTTCTGCAAACCTGTTCATTCTTTCCTCATTTGCGTACAGAAGTCTTTCCCAATACTAGGCGGTCTTTGTAATGAAGCTCATCCCCTTGCCATATGCTACACAAGAATCAGCTCTACCCTGACTTCTGAAACAAGAATAAATAACCATACATCTTGTCCCCACTCCATTCTTCATAAAACGTAGACTTGAAGCGGCTATAATGCTGATGTTGTCCTCCAATTCATGTGATTGGGGAAAAAATAGGTATATTATTGCTTGGTTGACTCCACCATTCCATAAATTCATAAATGGATCCAAGGAGCTCAACCCCCCTTCTGTCGCATCATAGTAATTATTCTGTCGTCAACAACCAGATGTTATCAGGCTCTTAAGGTTTGGCGCCTTGAAATGTATCATACCAAGATAGCTCCACGTATATCACAGTTGAGCATCTTTGTGCACTTGGATCTAAATGTACAATATCCATAGATCCAAATTAGGAAAAGTTTGATGTATTGAAATTCATCCAGAAAGTTCATCAACCACAGGATTGAGGAACTTGTCTTTTTATTTCCTGCACACAACACCACATATATGGACTTCACTCACTCTGAATGCCGACCCAATATTTTGCCCACGCATCTCACAATCACCTGAAATGGGTTAAGCCCATAGATGCATATCCATAGGTTAGCTGATTGGTATCAGGAATGTCCAACAAACGTGGATGCTCTCTGGCAGCAGTCCCGGTGATTCTCTTAAACACATCCCCATATTTCTCCAAGAGAGGGAATTTCATCCACATCCTCATGATTCATGATGGTTTGCAACCAACTGATCTAGAACAAAATTATACCTTCCACCTCCAGTTCAGATAAGTCAGCTCTATGTTTCGGCAGGTAACAAGTTGTGGCACAGCTACGTTCATTTCTATCATGAAGCTCCCTAACATGTACACATTATCAAGGAGTCTATCAACGTGTACCTCTTGTCCAAGGTCCATACAACTGTTAATGAGTAACCTCCCAACATTTGCAACCATGACATCAGATGATAACCAAAATAGTACGTATGTATTTATGTATAGAATAGTCAGAAATAATTTAAAGCACATAACAAGACTAAAGATTTGGTTTTTGATAGATTGCAATGACGGAACAGGACTTAAGATATAATATCTTTTAGCACTCCACGAAACTAGTTAAGGCTGAGTTTTCAAATTTGCTTGCTTGAACAATGAAGTCATAACTTATCAAAGCATCTTCTTCAAACTCGTGAATTATTATGTGCACCACAACCATCAATCTTTTTGTTGTGATCTTCTCAAGGAAATCAACATACTCTCCATCCTCTTCTCTTTCATTTTCATTATTCTATACAAACAGATCTTCATTAGATAAGATATCATGCACTACCTCTTCATTTGTAGGCTGGATAAGCATTTGCACGCTTATCAAATCTTTAATGATAGCATAATCATTTAACTGACCAAAGTTCCATCGATAAATTCTCTTCAATATCCTCATTGGTGTATGTATCTACAATCGGCTTAACTAAACAGTATCCATTTTCACCACGAGGATTAAAGAAAGAGCAGTTATTTCAACAATTGGAGCTGGTAATGATGTAAATATCTCTCTACAACTTAATCTGATTCTGGGACAGTGAAGTTGATAACTTCTATAACAATTAAGTGCGGCAAAGATTGCAATACCTGATGATATCTTTAAGGTTGTATTACGCAGAAGAAAGTGAACTCACCCACGGCCCAACACCAACTTCTCAAAAAACTGAAAGGGTGGAAAAGATTACGTTTCTTCCTCGTCTCATCTCTTAGACCCACAACTCTCTTCTATTCTTACAAACGAAGCCATAGGCCAACATTATTTTTTTTGCTCTTCTTCTTTTATAACTTTTGTTCAAGTCTTGGTTACTTTATCTCGAGTATACAAATAAAACATCACTCTCTGTAGCATAAGTTAATTTATATTGTCTAAGCTATATTATGAAATATTGCATCAATAAAGAATATCTATTCTAATAACTTGTAATACATTAAAACACCTTTAAAAAAAATATTCATTAGTCCATATTAGAGATTATAAGTTGTGCATTATGGCACCAATTTGATTTCTTAGAAAAATAATAAATTCTAGAAATTATATTATCTTATAATTATTAATTTTCAGAAGGTCAACAGTATGCATACAAACACACACACAGAGCATGAGAACACTCCAACAATGCACCAAAATGATCACTAGATCAGTTGAAGTTCTAATCTTTTTCTTTTCACTTAGGTGATGATTGCAGATTGGGACTTTCATGGAAGTGAGAAGAGAATTTGGGAGGGCATCAACAATACATGCACAAAATACAAGTCAACCAGATCAATAAATATTAAATTTTGTTTTTGTAGGATCCGTATTGTTAGATGTGCTTAATCTTAAAATCTAGCATCATCTATTTATTAATTTGCATCTTCCTAGTGGTAGAACTATGGATATTATTGCCGTTGTCCTAAGTCAGAAGTGCTCCTCCTTAGGGTGTCAACGTAATTGGAGCATGTCTGGATTGATTCACACCAAGTCTCCTAACTGGTTAAGAATGGAGAAGCTCCATCAGCTAGTCTTCGCATATTATAACATGTGTTTAAGGACACAGAATTTGATGGATGATTACATGAAGAAGATCGTCTTAAGACCATCGACCTTGATCATAGATTCGAATTCAAAGGTATATTTGATCTTTGGATACGAGAAAAGGAGCCACAATTGCTAGATGACATATTTGAGCTGCCTAATGATTTTGATGGAAATGAGAACGACAGAAGCTGAAGGCCCCATGACAAACACATTGTAATTGATGATGATGGTGGTGACGATGATGATGATAGTAGTGATCATTTAGGAGGCAACAATGATGGTGATGGTGATGGTGATGGTGACAGTGGTGAACATGCTCATCATTGTGATGGTCACAACGATGGTGGTCAACAAGAGCATGCACTAACTATGGATGAACATTAAATTGCTACGCAAAATAGTCAACACACTGGTTGCCTTCACTCCTACCAGAGACGTGGTGGGGGGAGGGCACGAAAAAGAAAGTACACATTACAAAACACAGATGATTCGAGCCAACCTCCCTTAGATTGTAGCCATAGACAAGGTTTATTTACAGAAGTGTACAAGGACGTTGGGATTTGAGCAGTCTATTTACCATCCTCGTGGTCAGTTCATAGGTACTTACCATGACCAGCCCAATAATAGGCAGAGATATGGCTAGCAGTTTGATGCTAGTGGACAGCTTACTATCCTATTCACAGTCAGTTCATAGGTGCTTACCAGGACTCGCCCTCTAGTACTCAAAGCTATGGCCGGCAGTTCAAGGCTAGTGAAAGCCATGATACCAAGTCCAGTCAGACAACCCAACAGCATAGTACAGTAGGAGTATACCAACTTCTTCAACATTTTCATTGACCATTACTGAGATACTACTGCTAGGAGCTATGGCCAGCAGAATTGGACACTTATTTGACTTATGAATTTATGTTCTTTTTAATGTTGTTGGCTTTAGGAGCTATGGCCAGCAGAATTAGTACAGTAGGAGTATACCAACTTTTTTAATGTTGTTGGCTTTAGGTCAAGTGAAACAATTTTATCTCACCAAGTAATTATTCGAGTAACTGAAACAATGTGGGAACAGTTGCAACAGTTTTAGTGTAAGCACACCACATCTCTCAAAATAAAATAACATAAAGTAAAAGACAAAAATATCCCGAAATTATTAAATGCTTTATAGGATATAAAAGGTTATTATTAGAAAAGTAAGGTGTTTCCACACTTCCCGAGGCACTCTTGGTGTTACATAGTATAGATGATGAATATGTATCCAAACGCAATACATATACATACACAAATTTATACATGTAAAATTACATTTTAATTCTAATAATATGAAGAATAAACTTAAAATATTATTAATTAGAAAATATTAAAGAATATTTGTAATAAACCATAGAACCGAGTTGTTTTCTAAAAAAAAACAACGATTAAATGGAACCAACTAGGGTCTCAAACTAGAACTTAAGAATTCCAAAACAAGGGTTCTCAATCCTTAAAATCTGAGATGTGAGAAATGTGTAGAAAGATCAGAACAGACCATTGAATCGATCTCACTTACGAGAATGTCTAGGCAAAAGATTAGACTGATTGGACAACTACCTGATCTGCATATTCAATTTTCATAACTGTGACCTAAGTTTTGCAATAGTTTTTCACCATTGAAAAGAACATAATAAAACCAAATGACAAACAATTTGATCAAGCTGATAATTAGCATATTTGTCTCCTTTATGTGTGACATGACCCAAGACTTGGTGGGTCTCGATCTATTTGAAAGAAAGATACATCACAATCTATTGCCTAAGTCTTTTATAGATTCTTAAGCCCCAGACCTTAGATCTTGCCTTATTAAATGTTACGAGTTACTTATTTATATATTAATTATGAGTGGGCATATTGAATTATAGACATATAAAAACTACTGTGAATTAAATACTACACATTAAAAGACCCACCCAAGATTGCTAAAACACCTTGGGGATCTTTTCTAAGAAAAACAAAGGACGAATACCCTCATTGCCACTTTACTATGTGAAACATTCAAACACTATGAATACAACATAATTTGTTCAACTAGCACAGCCTTCTTCACTAAAATGAGGAAACTAACTTTATCTCATCTTGCTTAAATGATCTGAGTCCCTAATTTTGCTCAAGTTATGGACCATAGAAACCATGGTTTTAATGTTGCCATTTCCAGTGGTAGCGGCACGAAATGTGAAGGAAATCACTATTGGACTTCATTCCACCATATTGTCAACAGTATGGAAATTTCACCCTTTAAAGGGTATGTTGAGAGAAATGTCGTCACATTGCTGTGACATTTCTCTTCTACTCCATTCTCCTTCCTTTTTCAAGCCCAGATCCCCTATAAAACCCCATTTTTACCACTTTTTGTGATTGTTTTTGTGAATCAAAAGTAACAAATCAATATGATACGAATAAAGAATGTAAACCTAGTTAAAAATTAACAATGAAAAGTAATTAATTTGGCCAATTACACATTCAATTAATTGGAACTTAATTAATTATACAATTTTTTTTTAAAGTACTACAAATAAAAAATATTTACGAAAAAATTGTAAAAAATATTGAAACTAATAGAAATTAGAAAAGGTTAATGGCCACTTACTCATCCAAATAGTTGTAGTTATGTAGAGAGTGCATTATGGTCAACCGAGGAGTGGGGGTAACGGATGACTTTGAGCCAGCCAAGCACTCTTTGCGGATGTGATGTGTCTTTATACTTGAATAGTTGGATTCTACTAGACCTTTTTTATGTTTTATGGAGTTATTTGACTCCTATTTTCATTTCTATTTTGTATCTCTTTGTTTTATGATAATAATATTTAGCCATATTAGCCTAAATTTATGCAATATGCATCCATTTTGCCATACTTTGGGTTATTTCCATGTCGTTATCTCTTGTCTAGATCTCTATAAAATTTCACACTAACATTTAGGCATAATTTCTCTATATTTCCCCTACACGGTATACAATCATTCTTGCCTACATAAGTGTGAATAACTATACATGCATATTTCTTTGGATATTTTGGGTCTTTAAGGTGTATTTTACTCTAAACTTAAAACCCCTACAAGTTTCAAAGAATAATGTTTCCCCAACGTTTCCACCAACTGCCAAACGTTTACGCCATGTCAAGCTAAATATCATCAACCTTTCATCGAAATTTCGCTAGGCTCCCATAGCGAAATCAACACTATAAACCTTGATATCCCTTTATGCTTTGAAAGATATGGTTGCTCTAGTATAAAAGGGCTCCATCTATGGTTTCAAGAAAAAAGTAACAAGTCAACATACTTCATTTTAATCATATAGATCAATGAAGGACTATTGTCCAAAAATTAAGGTTGTGACTCGAATGATCACAAAGCCATTTGATCTCATTTCTCCACCTTTTAAATTCTAGTCTATCTTCAACCTAAAAATGGATTTGATACAAAAAGATGAAAAGAAAGGAAGTACACCTTTGCATTTGAATGAAACTGGTTTCTTGAAGTGAATGAATTGTTTAGAATCAATCTTCTAACACAGAGGGTTACCTTCCCGCAAAAAGCACTCTTCACTATTAAGTAAAACTCCCATATCCAACTTTCCTTCCACCAGTTCAAACGAAATGCAAATTGCATCACATATTATCTCAATATCCTTATATCAACAGTACATCTCTTAAAGCTCATAAAATAACAACAATCAATAAAATGCCATGTTATAAGTTCACAACTAGTTGGGTTAGAAACACAAACATGTCACACCACCCCAATCTACCAGAAACTACAAAATTAGGTACCTTAAAATCACTCCAAACAAACTGTGTATGTATCCTTTTTGGTTTTTCACTACCCATATAAATCCTTCAACTTTCACCATCCCACACCTCGTAAAGGCACTGTAATAGGTATACATTCAACATCTCAAACCATTTCAACCGACTTCCTCTACCCAAGGAATGCAATCTCGCCAATCTCGAGTGTGGCGACACGACATATGGGTATTATGTCATTTTGCGGCGACATGAGCGACATCGGCGACATGTCAGCAACATGTCAACGACATGGGCAACATGGGGGAAATTTTCAGTTTTTTTGAATTTTTTTTAAAAATTAAAAAAATATTAGACATTTGTTTTTGCACTTTTTGATGTATTATGATGTATTTAGACACTACTTAGGGTTGTTTAAACTTTGGGGGAAAACCCATCAAAAATCCCACATTTCTCCAGATTTCCCCATCAATTCCCACATATTTCCCTTTTCCCCCCTCATAGATATGGCACTTGATTTCTAGTTTTATATATCTTTTAATTGACTTGCATTGACTTTTAGTGTAGCTTAATTAGATATAGCATCTTTTTTTTACAGCTTACAGATTCGACAGCGTGTAAGTTGACCCCCTCATGTAATGACTTTTAATGTGTAAGCATTGTTTTGCATTTTGTTAAGGTATTTGGATGCATTTAGGTCTTAATTAGACATGTTTAAGGTTTGGGGCCAAAAAACCATGGTTTCTCCACATTTCCCCTGTTTTCCCCTTGCTTTCACCATGTCGCCGACATCTCGCCGAATTCACCTGGCGACATCGACATCGTAAACCTTGCCTCTACCTTTAAATAAGACTGCTCCTATACTCTCTCAGATATGTTCGTCCCTTGACTTAACTTTCTTGTCAAGATTACAACTCTTTCAGATGGACAATAGATGTACTCATATCAGATGTATCAGAGTTCGACTTTCAACAAATTCTGGTAGGACAATCAAATGTCTTCTTCTCTAATTTCACATCTGAAATTAGCATCTAATGGCAAGTACAGACTCGTTTATATACACTTTTTTGGTAGATAATATAACATTATTAAGCTAATCACAACCATTATGCATATACGAGCCAATCCATTAGACATGATATTGTCTAATCCAACATATCCCAACTAGTTGAAATATGCCACTTTATTGTTGTTGCCATGTACATGAGTTTAAATTTTTCAAGTTTGTACAATCTGATAGTCCATACCCATGTTAGATTTGGACGCTCAGACTCGTACCAATACAACATAGATTCCAACAATTTGGGTGGCAAAAGAGCATTTGAAGACTGACTGCACAAACAGTGATGAGACCAAGGGTAAGTTGGTCCATAGTATGAAATTCCCCAAAATTTCATTATTCAAAGACTGGACTTTTCTTATATCAGCATTTCTCTTGAAATTTTTTGTATGATTTTTACAGGAAATGTCAAGAAACAGCAAAATTTCCCCAAAAATTTCCTTGTTTCAAGTATGCAAAGTTTCCCTTGAAATTTACAATTAAAACCATGCTTGGTCTCTTTTGAACTTGTACTTAAAACTGGCCAGGGACTAAATTATGTGTTTATTATAACTTGTGGGGTCTATCTTGTATTTCATTAGTCAAAGAGTCAAGTAACGGTATAATGAGTCCAGATAAATAGTCACTAGGGGTTGGTCTTTTTGTTGTGCTTGCTTGAACCTTTTTTTTCCAATTCAAGGGATAGGACGTCAATGTCCACCTTGTTAGATGATTCCGTGTTCATAATTTCGAATTTAAGAAATGGGTAATGGATAGGCCTCAACTCCCCTCCCCTTGCTGAGGCTTTCCCCAAAAAAATAAATAAAAAGATACATAAATGAATAAATCTTTATAATGAAAAAGTTCAATCTTCAGCATTTTGACTTGTTTAGTTCCAATGTTACTTGCCTTAATAGAGTTTCTAAGTAGATTAGCTACTATTTAAGGACTAAGTCTTATTCCCTTATAAATAGATAAAAGAACAATGTGTATAAGTCTTTAAAATTGTTGAATGAAAAACAACCATTAGCCTCAAGTTCTCAGAACTTTTTGGTTGCTTGGGTCAACACCTGACAGAAAGTTTTCCTTTGATTTCCTCTAAGAAACCTAGGTTTTTACAGTGATCCAAGCAATAAGATTCATCATGTTCTAACTTCAAAAAAAGAACGTGATTTTTCTCTTTGCATCACGTGCCTACATCTGCACTGCATGTACCATTATGCTAAAAGAAAAAAGTCCCCAATAATCTAAAGCCTAAACTGAGTATACTTTACCCTTATTGATAAATTCATATTCTAGTATAGGTATGCAGAAACAGAAAAGTGGAAAGTAGACGACTCTGACTTGTTGGATTGTACCTTATCTTTTCCTTCAGGTCCACATTTCGAGAAGCAGATTTTTGCATGATTTTAGTGTAATATTGAATAAATGGAGCACTACTGCTACACTTTTCAAGCTGCAGATAAAACATTTGTCGTAAGATAAAAATAGCATAAATCAAACTCAAACAGTAGTCAAACAGAGATAGCAAACCTGAAGAAATGCTTCCACTGACTCCTGATCTTTCGGGGAAAAAGCAACCTCTTCCCTTTTCTTCCGCACAAACTCAACATTCAGCCCAATCTGTAGAATAGTATTAATAAGCATTAAAAACTGAGTCATAAATTAATTGGAGGTACTAAAGGCACAGCGTAATCTCACGCATCTCACACATTTATCAATGACATGACACACATGACACAGTAATCTAGACATGTACTTGAGCTAATTAAAGATTTTGCTAATGAGCCGAAAAAAGAGGGGTCCAACCATATGCTATTGAAAGTTTCCCTGAATTTCTCTGGATGAGCTGATCTTTGATTTTCATATCAGGTTTTTCATATTTGGGGTAATACTAGAAATCTCTCAGTCTAGATGCATATTCAATATTCCACACTCAAGGTAAGTCATACACAGAAATTATGTCAAAAGGACAAGTACCTGATCTATCAAACGCTTCACACCACATCGTAGGCCTTCACTAGTACTTTTCTCATGGAATTTTCTTAAGCGTAAAAGGGGTACAGTTGCTAACTCCGGGAAGGAAATGTGGTAGCTCCATTGAGCAAAGTGTGCAGTGAGCAGATTAATTGCAGAGGAAACACACTCTTCCTGGAACTCCCGTGACTTCAACCAATACTTTGGCACCTGTAACAAATGCAAAACCAGAATTAATAAGCTTGCAAATTCAACAGAATCGACCAGATACAACCTTGAATACTTGGTGCAGATATGAGAAACCAAATCCCTCAATAAAAGATGATCCAATAGTGACATCGAGAGAGAGTTAAGGTGATCCAATAGTAATCAAGCAGCTTGGTGGAATATGAGTTAATTCAACCAAGTCTCGGTAGTTTAAAATCTTTATGGATTTAGAGAGAGAGAGAGAGAGAGAGAGAGAGAGAGAGAGAGAATTAAGGTGATCCAATAGTAATCAAGCAGCTTGATGGAACAAGTTAATTCAACCAAGTCTTGGTAGTTTAAAATCTTTATGGATTTTGAAAAAGACCTGTAGAATTGCCATGCTACAAACAGGATCAAGAATCCTTATCCTGTTTAATCTGGACAAACTTCCACAATAAAACCTTTTTTCCCTTTTTTACTTCAGAGAACGGGCAGTATGACCAAATTGAAAAAGTTGCATTATATACTCTCAAATACTTAAATATCAGCCAGATGTGATGATCACTGAACAAGTTTAGTAGCATATGCTAGTAATCTGAGTGTATCCTACGTCAGAGTTTTAGGTGTTGGAAGATAATAGAATAACAGAAGAAAAGAAAAGAGAATGGGAGGAAAAGAAGAGACAAACCTAGATCGGATTGCCATCCCTTTGTATTAATTACTTAACATTGTAAAGTTACAAAAATGCCCCTGGCAAAAAAAAAAATTGCAACACTCCCCTCAAGCTAGAGCATAGATATCACCCATGCCAGCTTAGAAAACATACTTGAAAACTGACTTTTACCAAGAGCATTTGTGAATGTATCTCCCAAATGATTCTGAGACCTGACAAACAAAGTTGTAATCTGCTTACTCATCACACAGTCTCGAATAAAATGGCAGTCCATCTCAATATGCTAGGTTCTCTTATGAAAAACATGATTATTGGCAATCTAAATTGCAGCTTGATTCTCGCAAAACATCGTCATAGGCTTACTGACGATTATGCCCAAATGGGCCAAATCATGTAGCAGTGTTCTCAACCACATCAACTCACACGCAATATGCGCCATAGCTCTATATTCTGCCTCACAACTAGATCGAGCAACTACATTTTGCTTTTTACTCCTCCATGTAACCAGATTTCCTCCAACAAATGAACAAAATAACCAGTTGTTGACTTTCTATCTGATTCCGATGCAGCCCAATCTGCATCAGAATAACCTACCACATTCAAATTTCCATTTAGTCTATATATAAGACTATACCTGGTGCACTCTTCAAATACCTTAAAATTCTACAATCATCTTCCAAATGAATAAGCTTAGGAGCCTGCATGAACTGATTGACGACTCCCACTGTGAAAAAAATATCAGGTCTAATAACAACCACATAAGTAAGTTAACCCACAAGATGCCTATACCTTCCAGGGTCTTCAAAATCAACTCCACCTTCAGTGTAAATTTTGATGTTAGGAATTAGGATTCATTGGTGGTTCAGCTGGTTTGGCTCCAAACATCCCAGTCTCTAATAGAATGCATGTCAGATACTTCCTTTGAGAGGAGCAAATCCCACCTTCAGCACAAGCAAGTTCAATTCCAAGGAAATATCTAAGAAGCCCAAGATCCTTCTGTAGACAGCGAAATTTTGGAGATCGGAATTTTTCCACGTGGCATGATCTAACATGATGGGCCCACTAAAATAAGATTCTCTCAAATTGAATCTTTGATTAGTTCAAATGGGACCCACAGAGAATTATTAAATTAAAATTATAATAATTCTCATTAAATATGAATTATCCTAAAATCCAGGAAAATTCTAGATAATTCTTTTGAGAATTATCTAAAAGCTATCCAATCAAAATCTAGATAATTCTTAAAAAAAGAATTTTCTTACATTGGATAATCTCCTAAAGTGGTTGAGAACAAATAGAACTCTACCCTCCCACATGCAGATAATCCCTAATTAAATTGGGAATTATCTCTAATTCAATGAGGACTCTACCCTCCAAATCTAATCAAATTGAATCTTTGATTAGTTCAAATGGGAACCACAGAGAATTATTAAATTAAAATTATAATAATTCTCATTAAATATAAATTATCCTAAAATCCAAGAAAATTCTAGATAATTCTCAAAAGAATTAACTAAAAGCTATCCAATCAAATTTTAGATAATTCTTAAATAAAGAACTATCTAACATTGGATAATCTCCTAAATTGGTTGAGAACAAGTATAACTCTACCCTCCCTCGTGTAAATAATTCCTAATTAAATTAGGAATTATCTCTAATTCAATGAGGACTTTCCCCTCCAAATTTATAAATAGGGCCCAAATGATCAGAAAAGGATCAAGAAGAGGGATCAGAAGGAGAAGAGATACAGAAGCTCTGCTGCTCTGACACCTTGAAGATTTGAAGTCCTGAAGACTTGAAGATCTGGAAACTTGAAACCTCAAAATACAGCATTCAAGCCTAAAGATTCAAGCTCTTCAATCTCTGAATACGCTCAAAAGCCCAAAGATCCAAATCAAAGTTGAAGCTATTGGCCTACATCTTCCATTAGTCTACAAACACGAAGATCAAGCCAAAGATTCAGAAAATCATCAAACCCAAGGAAGAAAGATCAAGGAGAAGAAGCTCTAAAGCCCTGTTGGTCTACTGCCTTGAAGATTTGAAGACTTGAAGTCCTAAAGTTGCATTCAAGCCTAAAGATAAAGCTCCCTATCTCTGGATATGCTAAAAGGCTAAGAGATATAAACCAAAGTTGAAGCTTTCAACCCATATCTTCTATAAGTCTACAAGCCCGAAGATCAAGCTAAAGACTTCTTCACGTTCTTCAATCCCTTAATACGCTGAAGGTCCCAGAGATCTAAACCAAAGTTGAAGCTTTTGACCCACATCTTCTATAAGTCTACAAGCCCGAAGATCAAGTCGAAGAGTTCTTCAAGTTCTTCATTCTCTAAATACACTCAAAGGCCCAAAGATCTACATCAAAGTTGAAGCCTTCAGTCCACCTCTTCTATAAGTGAAGCCGAAGATCAAGCCGAAGACTACGCAACAAATCCCCACGATTTGGTTCGTGAAATCTACAAGTCTACCACTTTCTTTCAAGAAGAATCCCGAATTTAAGAATACGCTATTTTTAGCCCTTAAATTGAGGAACCCAATCTCTTATTAACTCTCCCACAGACTCTCTAAAGAGCAGGTCTTCTTCTCCAAAGACCTTTTGTAATAACTCAAACAAAACAATAGGGTTAATATGTAAATAATAGAAGATTAGAGGGGTTAAAATTTTAGTAAATAGTTGTCATGTTTGACTTTGACTGATTTTGATTAGTGGGTTGTACTATAGGAAACTAGGTGCATCACACACAATCATAACTTCTTAAGTTATGACATGTAACTAGGATCTTGTAGGAACTTTCAATATAAAATTAATGGCTGAGAACTAAACAAAGAATTAGAAACAACACCTTATCAGAAAGAAATCAACCAACTAAGGCTAGAATACTAATCTAAGGATTAAGATTCAAATAACCTAATCTAAAGGTAGAGAATTAAGCTTCTAAATTCTAGATTAGTACGTTCCTAGGAATCTATATAAACCCTAGGCCTTGCTGAACAATGGAAGATTGATCAATTGCTTGGAGAAGAAGGAAGAAGAAGGTGTAATTCTCAAACACCAACCCAAATCCAAGGTAAGTATTCAAGTAAAACATTATTTTGATTTAACTAGGAGTACATGTTATATTCTTTGATTATGAAGTAATATAGGAGTGTTAATTAGTTCATAAGGATGGTTTTTAACATGATTTCTGAGTTTGAATACCATGATGTGATGAGATCGATTCAAGATTTGAGTAGAGAAATTAATGGGTTTTGTGTGGATTTTTGATCCATAATATATTGCTTAATCAAGTTTTGTGTTAGAAGGCTGAAAAGGACAAAAATAGGAAGTTTCATGGGAATCGATAGGTTTGGCAGACTACTCAGCATACCGAACAATATGCCGAGAATCACACAATAGATTCGGCAGGTGCTCGTCATGCCAAAAGGCATACTGAGCCAAAACATTAGAAAAACAAGTCCCTGAGCAAGCTGCCGAAGGGATTTCCGTATACCGAACGGTGTGCTGAGGCCCACAGAGAAGAATTTAGGTCCCTGGTTAAGCTGCTGAAGGAGACCCTCGTTATACCGAACCAACCTTAGAATTTGATGAATTTTAAGTCGAACTGCCGAGGGAGTTCGGTATGCCGAAAGGTCTACCGAACCACCCAAGGACAACATAGTGTTTAATCTCAGATCCAACTCGGGGATCGGATCATCCGATCCCGAGTTGGATCGTCGAGGACAACATAGTGTTCAATCTCGGATCCAACTCAGGGATCGGATGATCAGAAATCAATAATATTTTTCAAAAACTCAACTCGGACGATCCGACTTGCCGATTCCGAGTTGTATCGCTCGATCCATATCGGGATCGGACTGAGTCATTATATTTTGTACTAATTTAGGATCGGTTTCAACTCGGGGATCGGACGATCCTTTACACTATGGAGGACAGTGCTCAGCAGACTAATGAGAGGCCCTCGATATGCCGAGAATTTCAAAAGTGGTCCAAATGACCAGAAATTATACATGCACATTTAATATGACTATTTGGGACTGTCTATGATATTAGAATTTGGATTTGATGACCTATTTGTATTTATGACATGTTTAAGTGGAATTTTGATGTTTGTTGGACAGATAATATTTTTATATGATTGCCAATTGTTTCTAAATTCATTATGATCATGTTAATTAGTTCAAACTTCACTTGTTCATACACATACATCGATTGAGTAGTTAATGTGCACGGTTCTCTACACACGGCATATGCTAATTTAGCAGCATGACCATGATTGGGTCTGAATGCCTTGAATTGACCTTTGGTTCCATAATCTTGGAATTTATAACTATCATGTGTTATTATAATTTGGAATTATATTATGGTAAGGAGTTCATATTTTTATGTGTCGGGGGACTAGATATCCCAATAGACAAAATTTTTGTTTCACCCAAGGTGAGGGATAGGGGCCTTGTATGAGGGTCCCAAGAGACTTGTGGTAAGATGACAGGTGAGGGAAAGTTCGCATTGGTGAGGCCCAATATCTGAATCATAAGAGTGAAGTTCTTTTAGTAGATCGACTAATGTATGTTCACAAGGGAGGGTTCACATTGTGAGGTCCTGAGATCAGTCCCTATGATTGGAAATAAGTGACGGGATTGTACCATCTAGGTCGAAGCCCCTAGAAACTATGTTGTGTACATAGAATAATCTACTACTTTTGCCATGTATTAGGGATGAGTTCTGGGTAAATCATCTTGGGTAGTACGATTAAGATCATATGTGAAACCTACACTAATTGAATGCCAAACAGCATACATATTTGCATACCATATTTTTATGAATGAATCACATGTGATGATTATACTTATTGTTGCATGAGCATGCATTCATTCATTAACAATTGAACTAGCATATTGCATTGCACATCTCATTCATATCATTAGTTGCATATACTAACAATTTTGTTCTTATCTATGGATTACCATTGAAGAGTAGCATTGTCCCTACTTCAATCTTACATACTGTTGGACTTGTTTATTTACTAAGCTAGTGTAGCTTACGCTTTCGAGCACAACATATTTCAGGACCTATAGATAATGAACAATAGGACCATGAGGACCGAGATAAAGGAAATGAGGATGATGAAGATATTAGTCACTATTAGGACTTTATTTGATGATTTTAATAGAACTTGTAATAGGGCTGATTTGCTGTAATTTAGTACTAATTAGGTTTGATTATCAGTAGTTAATACAGATTGATTTGAAACATGAGACTAGTTATATTTTATTTCCGTTGTTTTTTGTTTGAAGATTGTTTTGGGTTGAATATTATTCTTAATAATACTATTTTTCAGAACTTTATCTTATACATTATCTTACTTAATTCAATGATTGGTAATGTATTGCTTATCCACTCCCATATGGATATGGGGTGAGAGTTACAACTTAAATTTGGGGACTCCATTGAGATTTCCAGGTTTAGGATGTGACACCTTTGCTTCTGTTTGTTGCAGGAATATCATCTCTCCATATAAGAGATGGAAGAAACGGACCTTGTCGGTAGACGAGCCCTAGTCATCAAAAGTGACCCAGGGGCTATCCAAGAACCGAACTCCACCACCAGGCGGGTCTAGAAAATAGAACTTAATATATCAATGGCTTCCTCACCATTATCCTCCTCGGAGTCGGTCTCAACGCCAAACTAGATTTCACCATTGAGGCTTGGGTACACCGGAAAACCCTCGAACGTTTCAAGAGCCAGAAGGATATCATATTCTCGTTGTCGCTTTATCTCTTACATATGACGATAAATCAAAGCGCTCGATGATTCGAGTATGGTTAATTCACGACATCAATTCCTTGGTTTCATTTTCCTTTGACGGGTTTCAAGCTATCTGATAAATCTCAGTTTGGAGAACATGATTGAATGCCATTAAAGGCAAGTTCAGAGGTTTTGATTAAGATATCAGGATCTTCATCTAAGAACTGCATAAGTCTACAAGCCCAAAGATGAAGCCGAAGACTTCTTCAAGTTCTTCAATCTTTGAATAAACTCAAAGGCCCAGAGATCTACATCAAAGTTGAAGCCTTCAGTCCACATCTTCTATAAGTCTACAAGCTCAAAGATCA